>RJWH01003477.1:0-152517 GCA_004363575.1 Solenodon paradoxus
GGAGGAGGAGGAGGAGGGGAGGAGGTGGAAAACGGGAAAGAGGAGAAAGCAGCAAGCAGCCCTCACAAAGACGCACCTTTCCCTTAGGGCACATGTAAAATTAGAAGGTCAGCACACTGTCTCACAAGAGTGCCAGACCAAGGACATCAGCACATCTTCCAGGGACAAAGCAGAAAAACTTGAGCAGACGTGTGCTGACACTTGGAACAATGGAAGGATCTCACTGTTGTTCCAGTCACAGGGGGCCTGTGGTGTCCAGCTTAGACACTACAGGCCCCTTTGTCCTCCACAAACTGGTCGGGCAGGGAAATCAGAGCAGCCGCTCTACGTCAAATATTTAGTTCAACCGCATGTCAGAAGACAGGTGCCCACTCTTCCTGTCCTCTCACGGTGTCCCTTGGCACCCGGTCAGGCAGTTCCCAGGCACACGAACGCAGGGACCCAACACCACTGGTCTGGAGAGTCGGGAAGTGTCTGTCGGGAAGTGTCCAGCACGAAGTGTGGGAACGCCCCACCCCACCCGCTCAGCCGGCGACGCCCAGCACCTGCTGCGACGGGCACAAACTCGGGGTCCTGGGCACTGTCCCCAGTGAGGGTACACTTAGGAGAAACGGCAGCTCAACTGGACTCTCGCACGTCGTCCAGGTCCTCTCCACCCCTGGCTCCCCAGACTCGGGCTCGACGGCCTGGTCCCTGCGTCCAGCTCACTCAATCACTGCAGACGTAGAGTGTGGCCACGGCACGTCTCACATAAGACGACTTGTCCCCTACAGCTGCACATCGGCATTGTCGTGATTCTCATCATTTCCCCCAGACTGTGTCTAGGGTCACCCCACTGCCAGGGTTTGCATCAAGGGCGTCATCTGTGTGGTGCCCAAGCCCTGCCTCCATCCCTAAGCCATCGCAAGGCCCCTGGCCGCCTGTGTCCATACGGAGAATCACCCAACCAGGCCCCGTCCGGCTGCCCACCACCATCTGGGGACATCCCTGGCTCCTTGTATGGGCTGCCTGCTCGGGGGGGGTCACATGTAGTGATAGGAAAGCGACACGGACACCTAAGACTAAAGGGCAACTAGAGTAAACATTTCCTGTAAGGAAAGTCTGATCCACTCTCATTCAGTATCACAGCGATCAGAGCAGTGCTCTTTCCAGGAGAAAATTCTATGCGCCTTTCCCAGTCCCTGCCTCCTGAGAGACTCTTCCCTCTCCCCTGGCAGGTGGAGTGTGTGGCCCAGAAGCACAGACACCAGCTGGCCACAGAAGCGTCAGACCAATCCCACAAAGGTTTTGCTTATTATTTTTTTCTAAATAAGATTAGCCAAACCCATAAAGCAGAAAATAGCAAACGGCTAAGGACTCGGTTATGAAAAGAGGGAAGCAGATGAGTCCTAACAGGGACAGGCCTATTTAAGACCACTCAAGCTGAAGCCATCATTTTTGTAGTTGATTTTACTGCCACTGTCCCGACCCCACCCTAAGTCAAATCTGCAGAAGTCATACTGATCGTCCCTAGGTGGTCAGTCCTAGAGAGAAACAGACCAACAGGAGACAGACCGAGTGCGAGGGACTGGCCCGGCGGTTACAGACTCTAAGAAGCCCTGCGCCGCCGTGCCAGCTCCAGGCAGCAGGTCAGTGTGGTCCAGCCCAGCTCCAGATGCCGAGAGCCGCAGACCCAGGCGGACCGTGCCGGCCTGAGGGCGCACAGAGACCAGCGCCCCAACTCAGCGGCCAGGCACGGGGAAGCGAGCGTGGCCCTCCCTGCGCGTCTCTGTTCCCGCGCCACCTGCTGTTGGAGGCCCCCAGCAGGGGCCCTTGTGGGCCGGCCGGGCCACACACACCTGACCCTCACAACACGGACGCCTCGAGACCACACAGGGCAAAACCGACCTGCTCCCCAGAACGCTGCATCTAGAAACACGCTGTGCGCTCTCATATCTGCGAGCCAGAGCCCCGGAGACCCGCACGGGAGCCCGCAGACTCGCTGCCGGCCGCCCGTGGACAGCACGTATGTGAAGGGTCTGGAAAAGGATCCCTGGGGAAGCGGACACACTGAGGGTTTCTCTGCAGAACCGGAAAATGAGCAGCAAGTCTGTAACCGCCGTCTTTTCCGTGGTCCTTACATGTTTAATGGAAGACACACTGGTTGACGCCATCGCAGAGCGCCCAGTCGTCAGTCGTAGGAGCAGCAGTGATTCTGCTACAGCAAGCTCATCCCCAGAAAGGCTCCACCCATCACGCTGTCGCGGAACCTGTACCTGAGCCTCACCATCTTGCCCCTGCCTGTGACAGCTGTGATTTTGTTCTTTTAAATGTTTGCTTCTGTTTGCTTGGTTCATTTTCTTTTGTTTGTCTTCCACATAAGGATGACCTCCAGATGACGTGTGTCTTTCTTCTCCTGGCTGGTGTCCTTGAACATCGCCCCCTAGGGGTCCATCATGCTGAAATGGCAGGACGTCATCCCTGGGGCCGCGGTATCGTCGTTCTCAGGCATACGGACCACCTCCTCCTTACCCAGTCGGCTGCAGACGGGCACTCCGGTGGCTTCCAGCTCTCGACTCATCTTAGGACATTTTTTCTTATGGTGAAATCACACGACTAAATGCACAACATTTACCGTCAAAGCCACTTTCGGGCGTACAGCCACAGGATGTGAAGCTCGCTCACTGGTTTGCAACCACTCTGGTCTCCAGACATGTTTTCATCTGGTCAGAACGGAATCTTTATCAGCACCAAGAACACCATCCTCCTCCCGCAGACCTGACAGCCACCTACTCTGTCTCTATGTCTCGGCTACTCCGCAGCGTCTGTAAAGGAAGTCAGTCACTGTGTGTCCGTGTGACGCCCTCTTTCACGGAGCATAATGCCCTCAAGCGTCCGTGTGTCCAGTTGCTGAATAACGTTCCACTGTCTGAAAATAGTCACACTCACCCACCGAGCTGTATGTGGGTAGCTGCCACCTTTTAGCTCTGATGAGGCATCTGCTGCGGACGTGGGGGCACGTGGATTTTTTTTACCACTCATCTTGTAAAATGGGATGACATGGGTAAGACCAGCTCACTGGAGAGACAGAAGATGAAAGAGCCTGAATCCCAGCTCTGTGGTGTCACCGAACAGTTGTGTGACAAGCCCCCTCACGTGGCTTCTCTGTGCCTTTCCGACCGAACCCAGAGCTGCACTCAGGCCACCTGTCGCCCGCGGATGTTGGACGTTGGAAGGGTCGAGGGATGGAGAGAGCGCCTCACAGACCGCTGCATGGGGGGAACATCTGATAAACGTTAGCTGTGTTTTTAGTGAGGAAACAAGCCAGCTGATGGAAGAAAATAAAAAATGAGCACATGTCCTGAAGATCGGTCTCACCGAGCACTTTGAGGTACAGCCATCTGTCTTCACAGCAGGAACAAGGCCTCACAGACAGGCTGGGGGAACAGACGCGTGTGCGCTGGGCTCTGGAAGCTGGAGGCCCAAGACCAGGGCCCGGCCGGGCTGGCATCCGCGAGGCTCCTGGTTCGCAGAACTTCCAGGGAGGAAGGACGAGGGAGCTCCCCAGAGCCTACCTTATGAGGACACTGACCCTGATGACCGGCACTCCAGCCCTATGACCGCATCGCCTCCCAAAACCCCTCCGGAAGCTGCACTGGGGCCTGGGATTTCAACATGTGTGCTGGGGAGGGGACGTTTAGTTCATATTACTGTCCTCGCCTTTTTCTGACAAAACCTGAGTCCCATGTGCACTGCAGGGTCACTGAGCTTCCCGCCGAGGAGTCTCATGCAAACTCCTCGGAATCCATAGTAACTAACACTCCTAGTTCATCACTTCTGGGGGCAGCAGAAACTCTTACGGGGAAACTCCAGTTTATTTAATCAATTCCCAGTCTGGTCAGGTGGCCATCTCCAGGGGAAGACCCTGAGAAGCGGAAAACCTTCTGGGAAAGCACAGGACAGGTGAGGAGAGGCGGCTTCGGGGGCAGGACGTCAGCGACACCCAGCAAAGGGCAGCCAGGTCATGGGAACGGTCACAGACCAGTGCTGGTCAGGACTGCCAGGGTGCGGCGCGCTCTGCACATCCAGGCACCTGCAGGCCCAGGTGTGGCCACTGAGAGCAGAGGCGTGCTCATGCAGGCGCTCACACCTGTGTGCACTCCACGTGTGACGCTCCACCTGTGTGACCCATGCATGCCCAGTGCACACACACTTACACTGCACACATCACACTATAAGACCCACCAACGACCCTGGAAACACCAGCACCCTGCTCCCCACAAGGCGAGGTGACTCACACAAACGCATGTGTGCAAGGCCACATGGGACCCAGCCTGGGTGTGCACGCCCCTTTTCCAGAGCACCTCCTGGGTCCCAGCTCCCAAGAGAGCCTGCTCCGCCCACCCCGACGGCACACCCACGGGCCTCAACTCAGCTGCTCACCTCCAAGCAGGAACCGGTGTCCAGCGGCCACGTCCCAGCAGAGCCGCCTCTGATGGTGGAGGGGTCACCACTGTCCTGTCCCCAGGGCACCGTCCTGACAGCTGTCTCTCCCTGTGGGAGACACTGGGCCTGCTGAGTCCTGCCAGAGACTCTAAGTGACCCCAGGAGCACCCAGGGAGGGAGGTGGGAACGCACCGTCTGGTGCACGGTCTCCTGTGATGCTGGCGCCCCATCTCAGGCGGCCTGCGGCCACCCTGCCAGGCTGGTCATTGGGCACTGCCTGCCCTGCTTGCAGCGAACTCTGTAGACGGCAGACGACTGCGGACAGAGCTCGTGTGCGCTTAGCGCTCTGCACTGCGGTGCGGGCAAACGCAGCTCCCTGCACCCTGCAGACACCGCCTCTCACTGCCCAGGGAACCGTCTCCTTGGCGTGAAGGGCGGTCGGCGTGGCCCGGCTGAGCCCCCAGCGCCTCCGGGACGGCCGGCAAACTTCCGTCACGACGCACGCGCAGCCGGGGTCTCTCTGGTCCGGACAGACTAGACGCTCGGGCTCTGCACGCGGCCCCGGTCTCCACAGACACGAGTGACGCACGGCCCTTCCTGGGGGCCGGCCCCTCCGAGGACCAGCCACACACGGATCCCTCCAGGGCCTCGGTGCTGGGGCAGCCCTGCGCCCGGGCGGGCGGCATCCACGTCACACCGAGAGCCACTCATCCCCGCTCATGGCGGCCGCGCTGCCCCGGTGACACACGGGGGTGGGGGCCACTGGAGGCCAGTCCCACACCCTGTGCAGCTGAACGTGGGAAGTGCGTTTTTCTCTTCTTTTCGTTTGTGTGGATGTCTCTAATGACCTCATTTTTGAGTTGTGTTAGGTACAAATGTGGAGGTGAGCAGGTGGACATTTCCCGCGTGCCCCACACACACGCAGCCTCCCCGCTAACAGCATATCCACCAAAAGGTACGTGTGTTATAATCCACGAACCTGCACATGCATGTCATCACCCAGAGTCACAGGTCACTCCAGGATGATGCGAGTCCGCTGTCCAGGGTCACGCGGGCAGTGTCACGGCCTGAGACCCATGTGCTGCCCCTGCTCGTCCTCCTCCCCCGACACCGCGACCCTCCTGTCTCCCTGCTCCGCCTGTTCCAGGGGGTCCCGGAGCTGGGACCACAGGGGGCGTTCTCCTCAGACGGGCTGCTCCCACCCAGGGATGTGTGTGCAAGTCCCTGTCTTTTTAAGGATCGAGGGCTCTTTTCTGCTGAATGCCAATTTTTCTCAGCTTCTTATGAGACCTGTGATGACGCAATCACTTCACCCAAAGTCCAGGTCGGACGGGATGACGAGATGAATGAGCAAGTGGAGAGCATGTGGATCAGCGGCGGGAAGAGACCGCGCTGGCAGGGGTGGCGTCCCGAGAGCGTGGACATGGGTCAGGGCCGAGCACTCGCCCCGATGGCCCCTGCTGTCACGCGGGGTGAAGACGGGGCTTTGCAGTCTGGGATACGCACGGAACCAACTGACGTCTGCAAGCCCTGGGATGAGTCCTGCGCCCTGGAGACAATGGATCCGATTCCCTTTCAGGAGCACTCAGCCCCCACTTCTGGTTTCCGCTCTGACTCGGGGAGATCGTCTGCTGAAAGGCCGCTTAGCCCTGGGGACACTGGGAACAGAAGGCGAACGCCAGAGGCGAGAGGCTGCGCAGCAGGGAAATGAGCGTGTGGAGCCGGGCGCCGTGGACCAGGCTCCAAGCCCATCAGAGGCCAAGCAGGAGGCGGCCGGAAGGACCCTGGGCCGGCCATGCAGACGCAGCTGATGGCCCAGAGGCCAGCCCAGGGGTCGAGGATGCCCCCTGGAGAGGGAGGGCCGAAGCCTGGGGAAGACTGCCAGGGACATCAGCTCATTCAGTCAGCACTTTCCCCAAAACGGGCGCCCCGCATGGCACGGCTGCGGGTGTCTGACGCCTGCTGCCTTACCAGGCTGCCCTACAGGTCCCACCACGGCTCATGGCAAAACCTCTAAGCTCCCAACAGCCGACCTACAAGCAACCTTTGAGATCTAACTTATTTTAAATCGAAGATTAAACCAAAATCATATTCAGGCTGCTTTGCTAAGAAGCGAAAGGTCATTGCTTTCTAGAGGTCAGAGATAAATTAAAAGCCAACGTTGATGCAGTTATTTTCCACTTACAGAGCAGACGTGTGAAATTATTTTGGACAACTTTGCTCTCCACTCCACCCAAGGTAAAATATACCTTCTTTAGCATAATGTTTCTCAAGGTTAAAGAAAATAAAGAGCTGGAAAATAACCTCTAATGCCTTCTACAAATGTATCCTTAGTCTTCATCAGGTACATCTCTACTTTCGAACATAGTTCATCTACTTAAATGAAATAATCTGGACTGAAATGAATATTACAACGTAATGTTTAATTCACAGGAATGAAGTCCCTACTGAACATAATGACTCATTTGAAAGCAGCAGTGAAAGCGCTGATATCTCCTGGACGCCGAGCGTGTCGGCAGCCGCCATCACGGGGCTTTCTCTTGCCTCTGACCTGCAGGCTGCCCCTGACGACAAGTGGCGGGAAGGCCACACGGAGTCTCTGTGTGTTTTCTGTAAAGGGAAAGTGAAGCGGAATGCTGCCCGTGTTCTCAGGGAACACGCGGCTCTGTCCACCTTCTCTCAGCCGACGCCTCGCAAAGCCCCTAACCAGCTCCAAGAGACTGTGAACGCAACCACTGTTTGCTTTCTAACGCAACATCTCTGCCGCGTTTTTTGTGTCGCCACCAGCATGAGTGAGAAATGCTTCTACATTAGCAACGGCTGGTCTCACCAGAAAAAACAAATCTGCGTTATCCAAGGAAATCATAAGGAGAGCTTGATCAGTTTTCTCAGGGTGCTGTCAAAAGCCAGGTCTTCCCCAAACAGGAATCAATTGTCCGGACTTGCCTGTCTGCTTATTTTTTAAACCTTTAATTGTTCAAGATGAAAGCAGCACCGTGGCTGCCTGGCAGGGGCAGTGTCCACACACACAGTGTTGTCCCAGGTACAATCACAAAGCACCGCGTGGGGATGGGAAGAGAGGGGGCCTCCTTGGTCTTGTGAAGGCGCGTGTCAGTTCCCCGAAACAGCAGCACCACGGGCAGGGCTAAGCCTCCAGCCTCGGCATCAGCCAGCTGAGGCCTGAAGTCTGAGACCCAGGCTCCCGCAGTCAGTGGGGCTCGTAAGGGTCATCCTCTCGCTGTGTCCGCACGGCCAGAGCTGTCTCCTGCCTCTGCTAAGGCACCACTCCATCCAGCAGGGACCATCCCGAAGACCCCACCTCCTAATGCCATCCTGCCAGGGCTTAGTTTCATCGTGAACCTAACAATCACTTCAGTCCACCACGGACTGATTTGCAAAATGCTGTTATACAAAACGCACCTCCTCTACAGATGACCTTTTACTGCTTTTGCAAAAAAAATACACTTTTCCTCCTGTCTGGACCAAAAACACTGCCTGTGCAGCCTCGTGCATCCAGGGGCCGTGCCTGCCTGCGTGGGAAAGTCTGTCCACGCAGTCCCGTCATCTCCATTCTCCTCTGTCCTGGGCCCACGCTTCCCGAAGCCAGATCTGCTGGAGCTGAAAGGGGAACACCGTAAACTAGGAGGCGGCGGCTGCCCTGTCTGACCGTCCTCTATGCCCAGCGGAGCTTCCTTTGATGCCCCAGCAGGAACAAGGCTGGAAGGCAGGAGCGGGGCCTGTCCTCTGACCCCCACAGGGCTGGAGGGGCATGTCCACTGCTGATGCCCCATCTAGGGGCAGGAGAGGCCTAGTCCCCAAGCACACACACTGGTTTGTGAGCAGCTCAGAGCATATCTAGGCTGAGATCATAACCCAACGTGACACGCTCCACAAGGTCACAAAAGCATCCCTCGTGCCTCAGCATCTTTCCTGACAGTGTCCACTGCCAACGCCCCGCTGCGGACCTGCAGGGGCGACAATCTTTCTCCCGCCTACTACTCCCTGTCCCCACAGAGGGGCAGGATCTTCGCGCTCCACACTGGAAGCGCCTTCCAGTTGCAGCCAATCTGAGAAGGGTCCTCTCCCCGCCGTGACAGAGACCGAGTCTCCACGTCCTCAAGCGCCTGGACTCCTAACGCAACGTCAAGTGTGCAGTCTGGGTCAGGGTCATGCCAGAAAGCATGGACTTTGCTTTACCTACAAAGAACCGCAAGGAGGAGGGTCAATGTGCATTTGCCGCGCTATGTGACGGCTGAGACGTGTCCGTTTGGATGGACCGTGATGCTCAGACAGCTCACCACACAGAGCTGGGGGGTGTTTCTGTGAGCGCGTTTGGACGAACCTAATGCTCAAATCAGTGGTTGAGTCCGCTGGATTGCTGGCCACAGGGTGGGTGGGCCACCTCCAGTCAGGTGAAGGCTGGGACAAAACAAAAGACCTGAGTGAGAGAGCACAGGCCAGCAGACAGAGTTTGAACTTGAACGGCGACATTAGGTCTCCTGCCTGCTGAAATGCCCTTCCAATCTGGACACGTCAGCAAATTCCTTATAATAAACCCACAGGTAGATAGATGATAGATGGTAGATCAATAGATAATAGATAGAAGCATGGTAAGTAGATAGATGGCAGACAGACAGGTGATAGAGATAGACAGATATTGGATGAATGGATGGAGAGATGATGAATAGATGAGAGATGATAGACAGGTGATAGGTAGAAAGATGATGGATAGAAGACAGATAGTTGGTAGAGAGATACTGAATGGACAGGCAGATGAGACAGGTAAGAGATACTGGACGGATGGGTGGATGAGCAGATGATAGATAAACGATGAGCTAGATGACAGATGAGAGAGATGACAGATGAAATGCAACTGTATGTCCTATTGGTTCTGTATCTCTGGAGACTTCTGGTTAACAAACACTTTTTATTCTGACCATTCTGTGTTCACAGCAACCGCGGCAGACCGCACTCGTCGGCTGCCACCAACCAACGTGCTGCTCAGACGCTATGGCTTTTGAAGGTCTAACCCCTGACGTGACTCGGCCCTGCATGGCTTCTGCTTAGACAGTGGTGCCCACCTCGTGGACCTACCCTCAGCCATCCCTGTGTTACATGATAGAAGATAACATAATAAGACACGAGAAATTTTAAGAAAATTCCTAGGAACGACTTATATGCTATTATATATAATTTCCCTGTGGTCGTTCACACCTTCAACCTGCCATCAAATGATCGTCTTAAATCTGTCACTTATTTGAATCCAAAGTCAGCAGCATCTGGGGATGGACTGCTCAGGCGGCCCCCACAAGCCACGCTGAGGTGACCGGCAGTCCTTTGGAGGCCGAGCGGTCAGAAGTGCCTCTGTAAGGACCACGCAGCCTCTTGACACGGTCCAGGGCTTCAAGAATTTTCTGAGGCTGACTTTTTTTGTCTTCATGACAAAAGGTCTCTCTGTTTTGTTTCCTGCACCTCTGCAGTTACAGTAACAATTAGATACATTTTCATTAGCATGAGCAATTTAATTGCCCTAAAATTATGCATCCATTCTAAAAGCTGCTGCCCACAGCATAACTCAACATTCTCAAAAGGGGCCAGCGCCACAGTGCTTAACACTTGGGGAAAATGTCAAGTTGAAATAAAATATTTTAGCTATCATCTTTGTGATTTTTGCTCATTCATTTAATAACTATACACTGAATATCTTCTGTCTATAGTCCAAAATAAATGTTCTTTTACTAAGTCTGACTGAACGTAACGTCATAGATAAAACCTCGCTTTAAAACCTGCAATTGCAGCGTTTTCCTCATCACTTGGATCAGCACAGGATGACTTAGGGGGAAAAGAGGAAAAGGGTTTATTGAAAGGATACTTAACTAGCACTCTCATCCTGCAGAACCCTTGGCTTTCAAAGAACTGAGTGCCTATCTGAATTAAAATCTCTTCTCAAGAGCACACTTCATAACTCTCCCTCGAGGGGAATTCCGTCAGGGCCTGTACACACGAATCTATACTCCTTGGCTGAATCAAACCTGAAAAAAAAAAATGCTGCCCCAATGCCCGGTGCCTGCGGGGGAACAGAAACTGCATGGCCACCACGAGACCTGCCTCTCCAGCCTCACGCCGTCCCGTCCTCAGGAGCCGCTGGAGGCCCGCAGCAACCCATGGACTGGAGAGAGCTCGGGGGAGAGAAAGGATCATCAAACTCGTCACTCAGAGCAGCTTTCCCTGGGGTGCCGGCAGGGCCTCCAGGCGGGCTTGCTGAGAACTGGGCGTGAAGCGAAGGAGCTGCGGGGACGGACGCAGTGCATGCGCCTCGCTCGTCCCCGACTCACCGCTGTCCGAATCAGCGTGTCTCCAGGTGACCGTCCATCCCACAGGAACGTTTTCTCTACAGCTTGCTGAGCAGTCTCTAATATGAGAAACCAGCTCACCCAGAGGGGTCGAGAGTCGGAGGACGTGTCTGGGTCACAGCAGCAACGAACTGTGTCCACATAGAGCTCCCCTGGCACCCAGGCCCCTCACATGTCGCTGAGTCCACGCATGAGTCCCAGATTAGTCCAGCCCACTGCCCACTTTCTTCTCTGACACCATCCTCGCTCACGGCCCCTCCCCAGCACCCTGCTCCTGCCCCAGCAGGGCGCCCGCACCCAGGTCTCAATGTTAGCACCCTCTGCCTGGGCCTGGTGGCCGGCCAGTCCCTCACAGCAAGGCCGCTCCAGGTCTCCGGACTCCAGATGGTCAGGAGACATGGGCAGCTAAGAGCAGCAGGACATGAGACATCCAGGGGGTGACTTAGGTATGTGCTCCAGACCAACAGGGTTAGACTGGGTCCCCGCAGAGCTCAGGTAGATTCTGATGCTTCAGGTACTAGAAGTGTCCTGACCGCTGTCTCCCCTCATGTACTAGGCGGGGTTCTCAGGAGAAGCAGAACCAATAAGATGTGTATATAGAGAGAGGAAGACCTTATAATATGGAACTGGCTCACCTGATGGTGGAGGCTGGCCAGTCCACAATCTGCAGGGTCAATATGGCCTAAGGTCCAGGAGACTCAGTGGTGCAGAGGAAGCTTGAAGGCATCTTCTAGAAATTTCCCTCTTGCTCCAGGAGGGTGGACATTCTGGTCCAGTCAGCCTTCGGCTAATTGGGTGAGGCCCACCCGCAATGAAGGGCAATCTTACTGAAAATCTTACTCAAATCGCTGATTTTCATGGAAATCTCATCCAAGGACAAATCAACCATCATACCTCACAGAGATCAAATTAAAAGCTAAGACAATGAAAACAAAAAACAAACAAACAAAATACACAGACACTCTCTTCTTGCCCTGGAGGTAAGAATATACATTTGTGAAGACAGAAAGTCCTATGCAAAAGGAAAAAATTTTAAACTATGTTATACTGCTATGTATCAAAATTAAGGAAGAATTTCTATTCCTCTAAAGGCACCATTCAGAATGAAATGGAAAACCACTGGTTTGCAGACTGTATTTGCTATGAACGCAGTCAGTACAATACCCCTATGAGAAGGCGTCGTTAATGACTAAGAGTCAGCAGAAAAAGGCAGAGAGCCTAGTGGGGAAGTGGACAAATTCCCGAGACAGGCCTGACACGAAAGCGGCTCCTGAAATGACAAACAGCACAGCATGACTCCACCACCCTCGACCGGTGGACGCAAGGGGTGGGCCCTCCGGTCTGCAGACCGTGTGGACCTCACACAACGGTGGACACAGAACGCGATCCACTAGTTTTGGACAACGGCCCAGTGTGGACACGTCAGGGCACACGCTGGCACCAGCCCCTCCCCTGCACCACCGCGACGCAGCCTCCGCGAGCCAGCCCGTCAGCCAGGCACATCGTAGCAAGAGATTCGTAGAAGGATGTCAAAGGCAGCACCTTTCCTGCTAACTCAGAAGCTGGAAACCCCCCACCGCCCAACAGCAGAACCGAGAAGTGAGCTGTGGTGTAGCTCAGCGAGAAAAAGGTGATCTACAGTCATCAGCGGCGCATGAGTTCTCCAACATCAATCTGAGTGAAAGAAGCCAGCACCCAGAGTGACCACTGCAGATGGTGCTTCTAGAAAGCTCCGCGGCAGGAAGCGCCTCTGAGGCGGCAGAAGTCAGGCACGAGGTGGCCTGGGTGAGGGTGGTGGTGGAAGAAGGGGCCTTTCCCCGATCTAGTCACAGGGCATGGGTGTCTTCCCTTCATAAAAAGACGTTGAACTGTAGGCTGATGATGTGAGCACTTTTCTGAGTGGACATTCTACTCTTCACAAAATGATAAATACAAACATTACAGAGAAATACAGAGCAACAAACATTATGTCCCTTGGAGACAAAAATCCACACAACTCTAACTCCAAGATCGATGCCAGCTCGTGCTGCCGTGGACTCGGGATGCCGGTCGCCCTGTCGGGAGCAGCTGCGACCGCAGGGAAGAAGGGAGTTAATTCACACGGAAGCCGTCAAGGCTGCCAGGCGTCCTGCGTTGATTCTGCTTACAGGTGCCGCCCGCTGAACTCGCTGAAGCACCTCTCGCTAAATCTCTCTGACTTATTTGAAAAAGGCAGCAGAATAGCATTAACCATTCAGGAAAACGTTCTTCTGGGATAAGAGTCTTCGATGGACTTCATTCTTCAAGAACCCAAATCACTTGCTGTCCTCCCAATTCATGCCAAGCATGGGAAAGTCTGAGCTCCTCTTACTTCTGTAGGTCTAGTCCATCCTCTGTCTAAAAAGGGGTCAGATTAGGCACCAAAACCTCAGAGCGAGGCACAAACTTAAGGACATGAGTCCCTCGGCAAAGTCAGAGGCCAGTGGAGATGCGAATTCAGACAAATGTCACGTATTTTCATTTCAATATTATTTACTTCATTGCATCTTTGTGGTCACACAACATAACATAAAATGTACCGTCTTCGCCCTGCCATCTGCACGCCTGCCCGCACTCCGGCCACCTGTCTCTGCCCCCGCACACTCCTGGGGCTCCTGCTCCAGAACAAGGGGCCCCCAGGTGCGTGGCCCTCAGCAGGGACGGTCTGCATGCACCCCCGTCTGAGGGCAACAGCCCTGCAGGAAGAGCACCCCCACTATTTGTAAGCGGAGGAGCTGCACCTTAACCCTGCCACTTTCTAGCATTTTCTAATGACTTCCATGGGGCTCATTTCGCTCTGTCACCAGTGTGCAATTTCGAATGCAGGTGAGAGGCAGGCACGCTGTGACGCCTGGTCTCCGAGAAGCATGGATTCAAAGGTGAGACCGAGCAGCAAACAAATTGCTCTTGGAAAGGTGGTGCCTTTGTACCAGAAGATATCTTAGACCCGTGGCTTCCAGCAGGATTCGCCACTTCCGAGGCTGGGCCTGCGAGTCCGCCAGGGGTCCACTGTTTAGCTCAAGGAGGCTGCCAAGGCCTGGCAGGGGCGCGGGCAGGGCCAGACCGCCGGTGCCCTGGACTGTGCTTCCGCCCTGCACTTGGGTCAGTCAGCGCCTCCTCCTGGGCCCGGGGATGAAAGCTGGCACCATGGGAGACCCCTTCTCGCGGTAGGCAAGCAATGGTCCGGCGAGGCCCCAGGCACCCACAAGCTCTCCTCTTGTCCAGGACACTGGCTCCGCCCCAGTGGCGGAGTTTCTCTGCTTTTTCACAGGCGCCCGGCCAGGCCGGCCAGAACTCAGCATCCCGTCGCCCCTCTCCCGTCCTGCACCACACAATCCACATCAGATCCAATGCAGACACGAACTCAGACCTAACAGAACCCCGGGCCCCTGTAGCAGGTCCAGTCCACTGACCTGGCCACCGTTCCAGGGCCACGTGGCTCCCTGACTTTTATCGGCACCGCGAGATCCCAGCTCCCTCCCCGCAGAATCTTTCCAAGTCCTGACAGCTGGGCCCCTCCAGAAACTGGCATTCAAGGTCATGCATATTCTGCAGAGAAAAAGGATCCGGGACTATCCTGGGCTTCGTGATGACCTGATGATGGTAATAAAGATTATTTTCCTTAGCTGCTTAGTAACAGTCTCTAGCCAAATCCCCAAATGAAATGCAAAGTGGAGGCGGAGACCCCACAAGGAAAATCTTTAGCAAAAGTTTGGAGATTTAAGGAGATTCCACCTTAAGAAATTACCATCAGATGATGGCAGGGGACAGGGAGGACACTGGGTGGGGTAAGGGGCTGTGGGGCAGAAGCCTAAAATCCATGTATTTCAAGCCAGACTGGAATGTCACAAACTGCTGTTGTGGGGCGGGGCGTCACAATGACTGGTGAGCCCTGAGGTTTGGGGCTGAGGAGAAACTCCTGGAGGTGCCATTTCTGTGAGTCAGATGTAACTTTGTCCTTCGTCCCTGTTTCAGTAAAGTATACTTTTTCTTTATGTCAAGTCCCACTTCCATCCCGCCCCACATTTTAAAAAAGAAAGAAAAGGAAGGGAGGGAGGGAAGGAAGGAGAGAGAGAGACAGAGAAGAAAGCATCTTCATTCACACATTTGTTAACTTTGGCTGGTCCCGGCCCTGGGCCCTTGGGCATTGCACGGACCACCCCCAGCCACCAACTTAACGCCTGAGCCTCCAGGTGCCCCACCCCACCTTTCTAAGTCAGGAGCACCCGTCTAAGTCTCCTGGCGGACTGTGCTGCACTCGAGCACAGGCAGGACCTGGCTGTCCTGCCATCCCTCCCTGGAAGAGAAGGGTCTAGAGGACACCGCGGAACCGTGGCGCCCCTTTCTTCCCCTGCAGGAGGCGCTCTCTCTCGGGGTCTCTCCAAAGCCTCAGGGCAAGAAGAAAGAATTGCAAGAAGCACCAGCTGAGGATCTGGAAGAAAACACCCAAAAAGGAGTCTCAGCAGAAGCCACTGACACGGACAGAACATCTCTGCATCTCTTCTTTTCCAGAGGCCACTCAGGCACCCTGGATGTCCCCGTGGGTGGAGCTCTAAGGAAGCAAGTGTGAGTGACTCGGGAGGGCGCCCCTGCTGGGAGGGTAGCCTGTGCCAAGTGCAGCCGGGCACTCAGCAGCAAACAGGCATTTCCGCCCAGACTGCAGGCTGCTGAGTCCACCTGGGGTAGTTCCCCCGGGGACTGCAACATCAGTATTTCAAATTCTTCCTGCTAAATAAATGCTTGTAGAGATTTTAGATTCCGGGGGACAGATACCCTTTAACAAGATACACTATAATGAATCCCGGGGAATGGTACCTGTCTTCTTCCCCCAAATAAATGTTTACCTTCATTCATGCTCACATTAATCCAGAGATTTTTCTCCATCACAGTCCTCAACACCACGGCTGGCCTCAAACAAGAACTCTTGCCTTCATCAACTGCAGCCATTGGGGGGCAGGGGGGCTGTGTCTTTATTTAGTTTCTCAGGTGGCAATCAATTACTAATTATCTTTAACCATATCGACTTTCTCTGACTGTTTTTGCCATATAGATTAACGACCGGCATTACCAGGAGCACCGTCCCCCCGCCCAGAGGGGTGCATTCATGCATTATTCACTCCACATAAAAGCCTCTGCTTTTATTTGGTGCTTTCAAAGATCTCAGAAACACCTAGGAGAGATACAATCTGACAAAGGCCAGCACTGGAACAGGAAAAGTATATTAAATGGAAATGGAGAAAAACAGATCCCGCTGTGCAGGAAGGAAGCAAGACTTGAGGCAAGAAAAGCAAATCAATGCCAGTGTGTGTTCTAGAGCTCATGATGAGGGCCAGGCTCCTGAACCCTGATCCTCCCTGGTCACACTGCACACAGTCCCCTCTGCTGGGCCCTGGGGACACCCGCAGGTCCAGACAGGTGTGAGCCTGTCCCTGGCTACCTCCTCTCCAAACTAGTCAATCCATTTTAAGGACCGATCTCCCCAAAATACTCAGGTCTCCCAATATATGTCACCTCAGCAAGTGGATTATTTCAAAATGATGTCAACTGAGGCCCTACAGGCATCAGTAGAAACTTTAACCACTGTTTTAACTTCCTAGACGAAGATCACCCAGACTTAGGGCGTCTCCAGGAAAAAGAAACGTCTCCATCAGAGAAAGCTACCTACATGGAACCTACCGAGTTACAGAACATGAGTCTCCTCCTGCTCATGTGAGAGCCTGCATCTCTCCTTGAAGACCCTGAGCTCCAGGCTGAAAATTGTCTGTCCTGTTTACTCCAGAATGTACGGTGGTGTAGATTCTCCATTTGTATGCAATCAGCTGCATTCTCTCTACTAATCTGTCTGAAAATTGGATTGCTTAACCAGCCTGAGACATCCCAGAGGGGAAGGGGAAATTTCCCCCTCTACCCTTCCCTACACACACACCCCAAATCCCTTCAGCCACTGGTTTTAATAAATAAAGTTTTATTGAAAAAAACACGTGTTCTTTTGTTTCCATATCATCCGCAACGGCAAAGATGAGTTAATCACAGCAGAGACTGTATGTCTTGCAAAGTTCAAATAGTTACTAACTGACCCTTTACAGATAAAACGTGCCAATCCCTGGATCACACTTGAGATCCCAAGTTATTCAGGAATTACAAACAGATATTAATCTACCTAAATTGGACTCAGAATTTTGTACTCATGCACCAGCAGACGCAAACATAAGCTCATTCTAGACTAGAGGGAAATTCACAGCCCAGTCCACACAGGATCCCCTCAGATCAAACTGTACTAAAGATGAGCTTCCAAGCGAAGACTAAAAAATAGATGAGAGAAACATCAACGGGAGCAAGAAGACACCAGCCAAGGAGGGTTAATATTCCAAAGATGGGATAACAGAAAGCTAAAAAGACAACATGTTAACAAAAATGGTAAAAAGACAGTAGAATTTTAATAGTTGAAGGTCTTTAAAAGATTTAAAAAGCATAAAAATGACACTAACAAGAACCGAGCAGAACTTCTAAAAATAGATGGTACATGACTAAAAGCTCAGTGACGGAGCAAAGCAGCAGACACTGAAGAAGAAATTGGGGAAATGAAAAATGGAACTGAAGAAATTACACAGCACAGAGAACTTGGGAAAATGGAAAAGAGCTGAAACCAAAGGAATTCTAAATAAAAAGCTGCAACATTCACCTAACACAATATCCCAAAAGAGACAAGAGAAAAAGAGGCAAAATTTAAAAAGAAAATAGGGACTGAATATTTTACAAAATTGATTTTTAAAAATACCACATACACACAGTCTGATTTTAAAACCATGCGTTCTGTGTTCAGGCTTCTAAACTGGTCACTAGGTATTGGTCCCACCTCCTGAAATCCAGGTATGATGACGCGCCCTTAGGTGCAAGTTGGAGCTGATGATTCCTTTCTATTTGAAAGGAAAGGTGCAGGCAGGAGTGAAGTAAAAAACGCAGGCAGACAGGAAGACAGAGGAGGGAGAAGCCATGTATCTGTTTTGTTTTTAGCACTTCCTTCTGGTTGCTGCCTCCAGTCTGGGGACATGAAGCCCAGTCCTTGGGACGTATGCAAACTGCACCGAACCTTTACTCCACCAGGGCCTGCTGAAGCTGATGACTGACTTCTAACAAACAAGGCGGCAAAGGTCATGCATCCCACTTCTGAGAGAGATGATAATATAAAAGTTCGTGACTTCTGTGTGACTGCATTCTCTGCTGGGCCCGTTTTTTCTCACTTGCCCTTCCGGGAAGGACTCCTGAAGAACTTGGATGGCCCTGGGGAAGGAGGTCCCCTAGCCAATGGCCCAGTGGGGGCTGGGATGTCAGCTCTGCCCAGGCTGAGCTCGGGCCCCACCCACACCTAAGGGGGAGGGCTCCAATCAGGAGCACCCAGGTAAGCCACGCCTGCACTCCCGAGCCTGGGGCCGCGTGATTACTGCGTGCCCTTTGGGGACAGCTTGTTAGGCAGCAGTAGATAACTATCGAGCATCCCGGTGAATAAAAATGAGTCCTCATTGGACCACTTCCCTGTGTAAACTCGGTTCGGAAAACGCAGAGAGAAAATGTTAAAATAAATAAACAAAACTGGAAAGAAAAGTACAGTGCACCTATGAAGAAGGACTAACACTGAAATACCAGAGGCTGACAAATGGGTAAAACACTGAGGGGAAATGACGCTCCCGTGAGAGGCTGCATCAGCACCCCCAGCATCGAGCGAAGGGGAGTAGACTCTTCAGAGGAAAGAGACCATCTGGAACTCAGAGAGCCTCACTGCACGAGCTCGGAGCAGACCGGGCAGCCCCAGGACCCTGAAGTCCCCAGCAGGAATCAAACAGAACTTAGGGGGCCTACGGTCAGTCTAAATACGCTGACTTTTGAAAGCAGCAGCGATCAGATCTGTGGGCGATTAACACATGAGGACTGAAAAAACAAAAACACTTTCAAGAAAGGAGGTTTTTCATCAACTGAAAAGGTTTTCTCTGGTTCCGTGGGCTAGAAACACGGCACGATTCCAGACTTTGTTAAATTACAGTGCACACAGGGTAGACAGAATACCAGGATGATCCCAGACAGAAGAGGAAGAGAGTAAGTAAATCTCACATCAGCGACAAGAAATGAATGAAGAAAGTGCAAGCTAACAGAAAAGAAAAATAGGTATAGGAAGGAAAGCAAAAGGATAATAGCAAATACAAGCATAAATGCATCCTAGGAATGGGACTCTATTTGCAATTTCAACAGCAGACATTCACAAGTCATAAAAAATCCAGGGTTTGACATTCAGAAGAGAGTCATCTCATACACAATGACAAAGACAGGTTGAGGTTAAATGACATGACATTAAGGAGAAGAAATAAAGTGTGAAGCGTAAAAACAACGGTAAAGTTAAAGAGTTAAATGGGAAGAAAGGATTAATTCACCAGGCCGATGATCAGTCTGGTGTTTGTATGACCTGAACAATTTAACCTCCAAATCTGTATGAGTAGGAGACTTGATGCAAAAAAATCATCATCATCATCATGGAGGAAATGACCAGAAAAAACCCATCAACTCTGCATTCCTGGCAGAGACTTGAATCCACCATTCTCAGCAAGCAATGGAACCAGCGAAAAACAAGCAAACAAAGCTAGATAAAATATCTACACACCATTTAAAAAAGCAGCTTAAACTCCTGAGTACTACTGAACCCCACGCCCCACAAGATACACTGTCTTCTCAATAACAGCGGGAACATTTTACAAAAATCGACTACTTGCTAAGTTGCATAGAAATTCTCAGCAATGTAATTGAATCGATACCACACTGGCCGTGTTCTTCGGCCATAGGCGATAAAATTAGAAGTAAATTTCCCAAAACACAACAGAAGGAAAGGCAGTGCGGCCATTCAAAGGCTTCTGCGCCGGGCACAGAGCAAGCTTGGTTAGGTCAGCATTTTCTCCTCTCCTCCTGGAACTCATAAAAAGCAATAAGGAGAACAAAGCCATTTTGCAAACTCCATTTTTTTTTCCTTAGTGAATCCAGGAGACAGATAAAACACAGACTGCAAATTGTGTCTGATGTCTGCAAGGACACTGGATGAGGCAGGAGCACCCTGAGGGTGAGGGGAGCTAAAGGCGACTGTGTCCTCCTGGTCATCGCAGGGGCCGAGGTCCCGCCCAGGGCCCAGCCGGGCAGGCAGCATGGAGATGAGTGTCGCAAGCCCAGCAGCATAAACATGCCATGATGGCAAGCTGCGTTCCTGGGAATATTCAAGAAAGCTGAACCTCGGCCAAACAAGGGAGAAGCCCAGTGTGCCGTTTGCAACAGAACGAGGACGAAGGTCTACGGAGGGTCAGGGTGCAGGCGGGGACCCAGCTTCGACGGGAGCGGTGGCAGGAAACGGAGAGAAAGCTTGCACGTCGGAGTGAGGTCCCGAAAGGCGGGCTGCGAGACCCCTGGGAGTTTGACACAGCCTGAGGTTCAGTTACTCCAGCGGCGACACAGCCGCATGACAACGCGGACGCAGAGGGAGACGGCGCGGCGGGTCCTCTTCTCACGCTGAGCAGGGAGCTGACACCTGCGTCGCAGGGAACCGCGTTGAGAAGTCATGACACGACCGTCTGACAGTAATCTTTGAATACAAATACCAACCTTACTCATCACCAACATAATTTAGCAAAGCAACCGAGCGCGCAGGTCGTTCACAACAGCGCGACGGACCTGGCGTCTCAGGGCAGGGATGGGCTCAGCGCGCAGCGACGCAGACAGGACTCAAGTCCCCACCGCCAACAGCAGAGGATCACTTGTCACGCTCACAGGGGTCACGCTGGGTGTCACACGCTCTGAGGTCTGGACACAGGTGTGAGGACGTGTCCACCGCCCAGTGTCGCACGGGCAGTCAGGGCCTGAGACCCTCTGCGTCCCTGCTCCGCCTGTTCCGGGAGGCCCCGGAGCTGGGAGCACAGGGCTGGCCTTCCGAAGTGCGTGAGGTCCCGCCGTGTCCTCCACAACGTCTAGGTCACCCCTTTTCAGGCCTGAACAACCCACCGTCCGGATGGACCAGTTTTCACCCCGCGACGGCAAGGCAGCGCGGCTGCTTCCAGGCCAGCAGCTCCTGAGACAGCGCGCAGACACGGCCCAGACACGGCCGCAGGGTGGGCACGGCCGGCGCACCTGCGGAGGCGCCACGCAGCGCAGCTCCCGCCGGACGGCGCCGGCAGCCCTGCAAGCGGCTGTCCACGGACGCGCCGACGGCGACCACCTTAGTGAATACAGAAGGCTGAACTCACTGTCGGTGGCAACCTCGGAGTCCCCGGTGACGCAGCAAACTGTCCCACGAGGCTGGGTGCAGGCGGCCGGGCCGGGCACCACGCCGGCCCCCGGGGCCGCACGGCGCGCACGCAAGCCGGCAGCGAGCGCTGGGCTCTGCGCCCGGGAGCGCGGCACCCAGGTGGACACGCCCACCGGCCGGCACGTGGACCCACCGGGGCCCACGTGGACGCACCCACCAGCCGGCATGTGGGCACGCCCACCTGGCTAGCCAGCACATGGACCCACCGGGGCACGTGGACAGAGGTCCCACCAGCTGGCACGTGGACACACCCATCAGCCGGCACGTGGACCCACCGGTCTGCATATGGACGCGCCCACTGGCCAACATGTGGACCCACGTGGGGCCAGCACGTGGACGGAACCACCGGCTGACACGTGGACGCGCCTACCAGCCAGGTGGGGCCTGACACTCCCAGCAGCTAGGTCAGCCAGGTCAGCCGAGTTCACGCCCTCACACCCCGCCTGCGCAGGAGCCTGAGCGTCTGTCAGGCGGGTGGCTGGCCTGGTGGCCGTCAGCATGGGGCAGATGTCACAGCAGCCGTGACGCACGGTCAGGGTCATGACGCCCAAAGGAAGGCTGTTCCCTCCAGGAGCGGGGATCGCCCTGGTGTGGGTGGCGTGGTGTCCTAGGCGGGCGGGCTCCCCGCGGCTTAGGGACGGGACGCTCTGTAGACCTGCACCCCGCTGGGGTGACACTTGCCAGGCGTGTCCTCGCCCGGTCTCAGCGCCAGGCCCTCCTGCGCGAGGCCGCCGGCGCTGGGGGGTTCGAGGCGCAGAGCACTGGGCGCCCAGCAAGGCCGAGGGACTCAGCCGGGCTGTGACACCCTCCTGGGCAGCGAAGGGCAAAGTGGGCAACCGGTGACCCGCGGGCAGACCCTGCCATGTGGCCCTGGCGCCGCCTCGGCTGCCCTGGGGCACTCCCTGGCTCCCCAGAAGACCCCGGCCCTCCCAGCCGTCCAGCGCCGCCCACACACGGGTCACAGACACAGGTGGTGACCAGTCAGGGCCGCAGAGTGACGTCCTCCAGGGGGATGGGCGCCTCCCTCCCACATGGCTGCGGGGGCTCCAGCGTGAGGCTCCGTCCCCAGCACTAGTGCCAGGTGCACATGTCCCTCCTGTGTGGGTTCCCACAGAGGCTCCCCTGGAACCAGCCGGTGGCGGCAAGGTGACCGCCCAGCCAGCCCAGATGCCAGGAGAGCCGTCCTGCCGGCAAACTGCTGGTCTCAGCCACATCCGTGGGAGTCGCCTGCGTCTCCTTGTCGCCACTGCCAAGCCTTGGCAGCGTGGGGACCTTGGCGGGGTCCCCAGGTAGCCTGTGAGGACCTATGGGCAGATGGCTCAAGTGCTTATAGTGCGTTTTACTTGTTACTAATATTTCTTTAAGGAAAGGTGCAGACGAGGGAGGAGCAGTTGTTTGAAAGCATTAATTTTATTTCGTTGTTCCTCTTGGGTGTCCCTGTTCCCCCAGGCCCGGGTCACAAACCTGGGTCCTGGGGGGGTGTGTAAGCCCCCAGGGCGCGCAGAATCATTAGTATCTAGTCCACCTCTTCGATCTCCTTTCCTGTCCGCCAAGCCGGCTGCCGCCTCTCACTGGGCCTCCTTCAGGGTCACGTTCTCTGGCCCAGACTGCACAGCATGACCTTTCAGCCGTGACCCCACTGCTGTGTTCCATAGGGGACCCGCCGCGGCCTCAGCGGGGTGTGCGCTGGGACGGTCACCTGGCGTGGGTGCTAGGAGCTCTGCCCCTTCCAGAACAGGGACCATCCCAGGGCACCGTCCCTTCGGTGCTTCCCTGTGTGCCTTTTCTCCACCAGGGACACTGAACGGGGCAGAGGCACGGTGCCAGGTGGGGAGGAAGTCCGTGAGACCCCGCCCTCCCCGGTGGCACCTCGCTGGCTGCCTGGGGCTCAGCAGGACGACACCGTCCCTGCCACGCCACGGGGGCGGTCTGCTAGCTTCGCCACTAAGACAAATGACATGTACTTCTCCGAATGTCTGCAAATACCAGTTGTTTGCAAGAAATGTGAAGACATGTCAGCTCTCAGGCAGTGACTGAGAATGTAAATTGTGAAACCCACTTAGAACACTTGGAGATACTCAGTAAGGCTGAAGCTCCGCATGCCCTTTCCGTCAGTTCTGCTTCTAGAAGACTCACCTGTCTCTGCGCAAAGAAACATGCAGATGGAGGGTCGGCGCCTACACTCTTTCAAAAGGCACGCGTGGGGAAACTGCGCCTGAGTAGAAGGACGAGTAAACGGACGCGACAGCGTATCCTGCAGCAGGTAACAGGATGGCACCACGTGGAAGAGCGGGACGAAGCGCAAAACCCGGAGCGAAGTTGCTCAGGTGCGCGTAGCGGTACCAGCGTGTGAGCAGGCACATCTCATGCACGTATGCCTGTAAGCACTGCAGTGACATCTCCATATATTTAAACTGAAGATGCTGTCAAACGCCATCCACGTATGAAAATGCTGTCGTGTGGAGGAGGACAGACCTCCTTGAGCAGAGAGGACCCCTGGGGAAGAGGGAGCAGGATGCCCGAGAGGGTGGCTGGCCGCTGCCACGACACAACTTTTATCTTTCACACAACAGGAGACCGCGGGCAGGGCCGAAGCAAATTATTCACCGGTGTGAAGCCTGAGCAGTCAACCCAGAGCATTTCTTTACATTATTTCCTACTTAAAATATTTCATAATTTTCTCCTTGCAACGTGTCTATTTTTACCACTTGCAATAGCTGGGTCTTTTTGTTTTCGTCGCGCTAAAGAAGAAAATCCATGTTGAAAATGTAGCCAAAACACAGATGGCCGCCTTCAGTCTTCTCTCTGGAGACCACTGTCTCCACCAGAGGAGGCGCAAGCGCAGGTGGGCTTTGCGTAAATGTGGTCTCTCTTCCATTCACTTACACGAAGTGGATTCCAAGGCCAGACTGAGCCAGACCTGGAAATCTAGGGTCGAGGAACTTGGCTCTGATTAGCTCCTGCCCCCAAGCCTGCTTGCTTCTCACGGCGCGCCGCTCACCTTGACCTCCTCTCCCAGCTCCATCCAAGCCTCTGTCCTGGTCCACATCCTTGCATCAGTTCACAGGACGCCTCGTCTATGAATTAGATGCCCTGAAAGACCTCAACAATGAGATACCCCTCCGCGCCTATTATGTCCATTGCAAAACAAAGCAAGTGTTAGTAAAAATGTAAAAACATTGGAGCCCTTGTGCATTGCTGGTGAGCCTATAAAATGGTGCAACCAATGGGAGAAAATGGTAGAGTGGTTTCTCAAAAAATTAAATCTAGAAAACGATAGCACCCAGAAATTCCATATGGGGATCTACCCAAAAGATCTGAAAGCAGGGACTTAAAATAGGTAATCATTCACCCATGGTGACAGTGTTCGCAGGACTATTCACAATAACCAAAGTGTGCAAGCAAGTCAAGGGCCCATCAGTGGACGCAGGGTTGAACACAATTAGTATCTGCGTATGACGGAAGAGTATTCCATCAAAAGGAAGGACGCTCTGACTCAGGCTGCAACGCTGATGGACCTGGAGACCTTTGCTAAGTGAAATGAGGCAGTTGTCAAAGGACATATACTGCAGGGCTCCTCTTGTATTGGGCTCCCAGAGGCACAAACTCATAGTGACAGAAAGCAGGATGGAGTAGGCATGCCCTGGAGGTCTGAGAAAGGGAAGAACGGGGAGTGTCTCGTGGGGACAGTGTCAAGTGGGAAGATGAGAACCCTGGAGACGATGGCAGGGCGGTTACACAACTGACTGACTTTCCGCCTCCGCACAGCATAGTTTAAAAAGGCTGAAAGGGAGCATTCTAGGTTGTGAATATTTTAGTACCAAAAAAAAAAAAAACTTTCAAGAATGACCGTGTTTTTGACTCAAAGCAGAGAGGAGAGACCACCTGTTGTATTAGAAGGGACGGTCTCATTCATTCAATACCTACTGTTGGAATGCCTCCTCAGCACCACACACAATGATAGGAGTTGGTCAGTCCGTGTCTTAAAATTGTCTCATTATTTCACTTGTTGGGTATGTTTTAGGGCAGTGAAGTCACACCTCGGGCTGTGCTCACTTCAGCCTTCACCAGAGTCCACTGCCTTCACCGCCATCTCGGTCCCGTCTTCCTCACCTGGTTCCCTGCCCTCGCCAATGTACAGTGAATTCTGTTGAAATTTAGCTGTTTTTGTGTTTTATATCTTTATAGTCCACATATGAGTGAAGCCATCCTGTATTTCCCTTTTCCTTTCTGGCTTAATGTGCTTAGCATGACCCGCTCCGGTTCCACCAACCTCGTCGCAAAGGCACAATTGGTGCAGCCTCTTTGGAAAAGAGTCTGGAGATGCCTCAAACAAATAAAGACAGATCCACCATTTGATCCAGCAGTCTCACTCCTAGGAATACAGAAACATGAATCAGAAACATGAATCAGAAAAAGTATCCGCACCTCTATGCTCATAGCAGCAGATTCACAGCAGCCAACACCTGGAAACAGCCTCACTGCCCATCAGCAGATGATGGAGAGAGAAGCTGTGGTCTAGATCCTCCATGGAATGTGATGCAGCTGCAAAAAAGAAGAAATTTCAACAACCTGGATGAAACTGGGGGTGATTCTGCTAAATGAAATAAGTGAGAAAGAAAAAGAGAAATACAAGCAGTTCTTTATGAAGACAAGTCAGTAAAAAGCAATTATAGTGAAGAGCGCTAAGTGCTGTTAAGTAGAAGAAGCGAATTAGGAGGGACTGGCCATCCCCTCAGGCAACTGTAGTAAATCCTCACTAACACTGTCCACAGGTTCTTGGAAACAGCAGAGAACAAAGCCAGTCTTACCAGGGGCTAACTCATGTAGACATGAAGTTCCTAGTACAGATTTCTGATCACAAAAGCATCACCCAACTTTTAAATAAAAACCCAATACTTCTTTTGTGTTAACATTTTATTATTTCTTCAGACTGCTCTGTGCATTTGAGGATATTGAAATCACACCTCAGTCTGTGTGCATTTCACACACACCCACCTCCAGAGTCCGGTGCCTTCAAGATCACCTGTTCCCACCTTCCCTCCTTTCTCCCCTCCCCTTCACACCCTCCTGGGAGCCCGTCTTGAAACCTGTGAATTTTACGGAGATTCATCTGTTTTTTTCTTTGTTTTGCACATATATGTGAAACCATCCTGTATTTCTCTTTTTCTTTCTGGCTTGCTTTGCTTAACATGATCCCCTTCAGTTCCACCCAGCTCCTTGCGCAGGGCTCTGGCTCATCTTTTTTAACAGCTGCGTTACATTCCATGGAGGATCTAGACCACAGCTGCTCTCTCCATCATCTGTTGACGGGCAGTGTGGTTGTTTCCATGTCTGGTGTGCTGGGAACTGTGCCGCTGTGAACCTGGGGCTGCAGACATTTTTTTCTGATTGGTGTTTTTGCGTTCTCTTAGAATATGCCCAGAAGTGGAATTACTAGATCAAATGGTAGTTCCATCTTTTTCTTAAGGATTTTCCAAAGAGGTTGCACTAATTTACAATCCCACCCACATGCAGGAGGAACCAACACCTCTAATAATCAACAATCTTGCATTCATTCATTCATTTTACAATCTATTCGTTACAGTTTGGGGTCACGGTGGTTAAAGCCTCTCCCTGAAGCTTAGAGCACAGATGGGACCCAACCCTGGACAGGATGCCCCTCCACTGCAGGGCTGACCCCACACACTGACACAAACCAAGAGACCTGCCCTGACCGCAGACAGTGGTCCTGGCCAGAACCTGTTTTTTGATTCTCATCAACACTGTAACAGATGACACTGAAGGAAGCTGGAACTGCTGTGCACACAGTCTGTGTGGGACACGGTGAGACTGGCTTCTGCCCAGACCTTCTGAGAAGTAATTATATGAGAGGTGAAGTATGAGGAGGGGAAACCAAGTCACATTCTTCGGCTTCCATGTGTACATGAGACACCAGCTCAAAATCTGGGTCTTTGGTCGAATATGGGAGCGTGGGGTTCCCTCCAACGAAGCTTGCACACCCTTTTCCTCCTTCCCCCACCCCAGGTAGGGAATCCCATTGATAATGTTAGTTGGCCTTTTGCAAAATGCACAACAGTGACAGGGAAGCAGAGACCCTGCAGGGGCCTGTGTCACGTGAAAGACCCCTGCTCCTAGCCGCCCCATCTAGGTGGAGTGGAGGCTGAAGATGGAGCGTGTTTCTCATGCTCTTGCCCTTTCTCTTGACAAAAGGAAGTGGAAATGAGTATGGGAAATGAGGCTAGAACCCTGGTTTCCTTTGATTTCACATTAGCATCACTCACATTGTGGGTGGCCCAGAGAGGAAAATGTTTCTAGGCTTTCATTCTGGTACCTTCGAGATACCACAGCAGCTTTCCAATCTACTCACCGTTGAGATGGCACGCAGCGCAGACGCTTTACGGGACATGCAAATGTGGGCTTCGGAGCGGTCTCGGGGGTGCGTCTCAGATGTCAGGAGCATGTTCTGGGACAGAGCCCTCTGAACGAGCAGGGCCTGCCTTGTTGTTTAAGCCACTTCCCGTGGATGTCACATCCTCCCTTCTCGGGACTCACTCCCTGGAGCAGATAAGTGCTGGGTAGTCAAGTGTCAAGCACCATTTTGTATTTCTGTTTCCCTGTGTGTCAGCACTGATAAAACGCAGCCTCGATGTGGGCCTCGGCAGTCTCGGCACAAAGAGGTGCCTGCAGAGAAAGGCGTGTGGCCTCGGGGGAAAGGCCAGCTAGGGGCTGGCAGAAAACAATGATGCTGCCGGCTAGCAAAGAGAAGCCCACATGCAGCAACTGAGATGCTATCAGTAACCTGGGAACATATTTTAATCCTATTTAGAAGTTTTTGTCTGCTAAATCAAAAGGCAAATATGGGTTTGACTGTAGAAAAATAATACGCACAACAAGACACACCACTCAAAATTGCTTTTAATTTGAGCCTTTAAAAAATGTCATTAGTAGTGATTTGGTGGAGGGCAGGGTATGCTGACAGATATGTGAGGAAAGCGGAACCTGTACTTATAAGTTCATTTTAATGTGTAGAATAAGTTACTACAATAAAAAATGCCATTTGGCGCGACCCGATGGCTCAGGCGCTAAGACGGTGGCTGAGGCGTAAACCACATAGAGTCCCAGGACCTGGGTTCTCAGCCACGGTCCAGGGCAAGGCAAATAAGCAAATGAATAAAAGAACTGTATTCTCCTCTTCCTTCCTTCCTATTTTCTTTCCTTTCTTTCTCCCTTCCTTCCTTCAAAATGGTTCTTCCTCCTTTACCTTCTCTCTAAAAAAAGTCGTTAATCTTCAGTGTATGCCCTTTTAATATTTTAAATATTTCATGAATGTGTGTAATAATATCATAGGTGTTTTAGGGATATATAACTATCAACTATGTTTTTTCCTGTTGCATTTTTTGCTCAGCAATATATGATTCCTGTTTTTCCATGACAAGTTACCCTTGAAAATAAATTTCAGTGAATGCCTAATACTTTCTTTTATTTATTTAAAAAAACAGAACCATGGTTTATTTAGGCAGTCCCAGATTGCAAGACATGTCAATTATTTGTTTCACTTTTATAAGCAAAACTATGATAAATGCAGTTATGTACATCTTTACAACTTTATAGCTATTTCCTTCGGATCAATTCCTAAATGAAGAATTACTAAAACCTCTCTTTTTCACTATTTTATTTAGAAAAATTATAAGACTGTAGACAAGTCATAGAATAGCAGAGGCATCTTTATACCTTTCACCTAGAGTCACCAGCTTAACATTCCCCCAGGCTGCCTTGCACTCACATTTCTTCTCTCTCCATCTCACACCTAAATACTTCTTTTTCTTAAAAACAAGGGTAGTACCCTCCATAACCACAATAAACAATTAAACTTGGGGAAAGTAACATTGATACCACACCATTAGCGGAC
This sequence comes from Solenodon paradoxus, assembly GCA_004363575.1. Taxonomy (NCBI): domain Eukaryota; kingdom Metazoa; phylum Chordata; class Mammalia; order Eulipotyphla; family Solenodontidae; genus Solenodon; species Solenodon paradoxus. Next base: position 29,042 of record RJWH01003477.1, read on the forward strand.
TTGCCAACTGTGTTCAAATTTCCTCAGTTATTCAAAAAATACCCTTGATATTTATTCCGCTCACAAGCCAATCAAAGATCCTCATTGCATCTGTCATCTCCTTTAACCTCAGCCACTTACCCCAGATTACCTTTCTTGGAAATTCATCTTTTTCTGGCTGGTTGTCTCTCAGAAGTTCCCTCAATTTAGATATGCTTCTTGGCTCAGTTAGATCCAGATGAAACTCTGGGAAGCGGTGTTTAAGTAGGTTAAGTAAGGTTGGGTCCTCCAAATAAGAATATCGCCTTGTGAGTTGGTTCCATTATGGTGGATGTTCAGTTGAGTCTTGGGTCATTTTATCTACCAGTATCTTCAATGATAATGATGCTTTTCCCCTTTACAACTAAAACATAGTCCCTGAGATGGCATGCACTTTTTTTTTTTAAGGGAAGGAATGAAGGTGAGCAGACAGGCAGGCAGAGAAAGAGAGGAAAAAGAAGCTTTTATTAAAATTGTATTTCAACATTCATCTTGCTTGTTCACTGGTGTTAGGTCTTGAACCTGGAACCTTGGGAGATATGTGGCCTGTGCCACCATGAACTACACCACTAGGCCACCGCGGCATGCCATACATACACTCTTTTATTGCTCTTGCCAAGTTCCCCTCAAGAAAGGTCATCTGATTCCTAAGTGATAAGTGCAGCTGGACAACTTGTTCTTGAGGGAAGAATGTGGGACAGTGGCGTGGAAGACATGGGCACTGAATGTGCCCTCAAACACTCAGTGTTTGAGGAGATGTTTGCACTTCTGTTTTCCCCCAAGAAAAGCAGGAGCTACAAATGATCTGTTCTTTCTGTCTCTTTCAGATGAAGGATGCATGCTAATGGGTGTATTCTGGTAGCCTTTCCTCCATGTGATGCCAGAACTTGTAAGTAAAATAATCCTGAGAAGCTACGATTGGAGTCGAAGTCTGTGACATCAGGTGCTGTCCTAACATGCCCTTGAGTGGCCACATCTCCCATGTTCTGTCTTCTTGTCTCTCAGACCTCCGACCCCGCCACCGCCACTTCTCCCCATGTCCACCTTGCTCCCCGAGGTTGCTGATCGCTGACTGTGTCTGATCTCTGTCCTCCCTGACTTCGGGGTTGCCACGTCCCGACTGGCCTCTGGCTTGTCTCCTACTCACACCACACTCCTTGTCCTCTGAGTTCTGTCCTGTCCTTTGATCTAGCACCTAGCTGCCTTTGTCCATTCAGGCTGCTATGACAGAGTGCCACAGATAGGTCACTCCTCAACAACAGACCTTATTTCTCAAAGTTCTGGAAGCTAAAAGTCCAAGACCCAGTGCTGGTGGATTTGGTGTCTGCTGAGAGTTCCTGGTTCATAGATGGAGCTTCTCAGTGTGTCTTCACATGGCAGAAGTGGCGAGGGAGTGTTCTCAGGCCACTTTTATCATGTCATTAATCCACCAGGTAGGGCTGTACCCTCCTGACTTAATCACCTCCCAAGGGCCCACCTCCCAACATCTTCACCTTGGAGTTAGGTTCGTCATAGGTTTCATCATCCACAGCATGGCTCTTTCTCTGGCCTCAGGACCTGATCTCCAGGGCAGACTCTGCCTCAAAAGATCGACCCAGGACACCAAGTTTGGGCCCAGTTCAACAAATAGAGTTAAAATACACTTGTGGGACTATGAAGTGAATGACAGAATACTATGTGGTAGAAAGACACTGACTTTCTAAAACTTGGTCCTAATTCCCCCTTATCCTACAGAAAATAGGACGAAACAGAAAGAGAAAAAGACTTTATTGCTTCCCAGTTAAGGAACTAAATAAACATGCACTGCTATCTTCTCTCAAGAGTCCAGAGCAAGAGCTGGACTGGATGCCGACATTTTCTCCATCTCATTCTCCGCTTCTGCCAGGACAGCCATTCACAGCCTCTTTTCCCTCGTCACTCCTTAATTTCCCCACTTAAACCTGTGATCCTGGATAACTTCCAACCATGAGCCTAGAAATACTGGATTCTGTTCAGCTGCTGTCAGGAAGCAAAGTCTTGTCTCAGGAGAAACCCCCTTCCTGGGCTGGGCTCTTCCGTCCACCTGGGTCCTAACCTCTGCTGTCCAGTTCCTGGCCTCTCCTTCCTGCACAGTTCCTCTGTGACCGTCAGCCTGACTCCTGATTCAGAACACACGTTTTCCTGATCTGGTTGGCTGCTCTGACATAAGTGTTCACGAGGGTCTAGCAATTTGTGACTACCTCATGGCTGAGTGATTAACCTCCTAATGTGGTTTTCCATTGTGAGAATAATAAGCCAAACAGATCTGGCCCATTCGCTCATGCTCTTCAAGCATTGCAAGAGTTGGCCTACCTCCGTCAAGGGCCAGATGGAAATATTTTAGACTTTTCAGGACAACAGGCAAAACCAAGGATAGTCCCTAGATATTATATAACAAGAAAACAAGTTCCTACGGAGTTTTTATTAATGAAATTCAAAATACAATCATTGAATACATTTTAGTACAAGTCTACTATTGAGAAGAATGGAATTCTTTTCTGAGGAGGAGATCACACTTCATTAGGAATGCAAGTTAGTGCTCCCTATCATCAAAATTAATTACGCATGCTCATTAGTGCTCATCTGTAATGAGCCTTCATCTTTAAAATGTCTGTTCACATAGATAGGAACTGCCAAATACTGATCCACATCTATGGAAATAAGGTGCTAACTGAGGATTTCCTCACGAGAGCCATTTTTAAGGATTCTATTAGATTTTCTCCTGATAGTTTGAGCACATTCCTACACTGTAGGCGAGTTTCTTCCAGTGAGGTTTTGGTGAAGGTCCCTCACCTGCACAGCTAAATGGATTTTGAAATACGGAAATTTCCTTTCCTATAATCAAAGTCAAAAAAAAAATAAATGTTTTGAGCTTAAAAATTACATGCAATCTGAAGTTGTGAAGGGATAGATATCTCATTTATTGCTTGAACTTTCGACAACATTGCAAGTATATAAAGTAACTTGACAATACTTGTGATTCAGACATTAGATGTCATCACATTGACTTTATAGCCACGTAAATTGTACATACAAGCATGGTTTTATTTTGTAGTTTTAGGTTGAATTCACTTCAAATGTTATCAAGTGTTCAGCAAGATCTCATTTCCAAAGTCATTCAGTGTTCCTAAATGTGGTTGAGAATTATTCTCACTCAAAAATACTCAGTTTCTGCCCTGAGCTATGAAAGTCATAGCTGAGCCCTCAAGCTGGTATATGGCAAAGCAGGTCAGAATATCTGGCTTTTAATTCTAACAAAATTTTAGGGAACCGACGATGATGAAATCTATAGAAGCAAATGAATTGATATTGCTAGCTCCAAACAATATATTTTCAATTTTTTTTCACGTAGCACCTGTTGAATAGTAAAGCACATAACCATAGGCTTTAAATGCTTGGCATTTTCCCAGGTTTATAAATGTGTCCAGTTAAGCGTGCGTCTGTGCCATCCCCATTTTGCCAGCGTCGGTTGTCACACATCTTATCAGATTCCTCTTCAGATTGTGCTGTTTTCTCAGTTTCTTTTCATGGATGTCATCAGAAGTTACTATACCTATATTACTCACTGAGACTAATTATTTGTCACTATAAAGCATTAAGTCCTCAAACAGCTGCTGAGAAGTATTTCTAGCATTTGCAAATTCATCCAGAACCAAGAAAACAACTCTAAAATGAGTTGCTTTGTGCTTTTACGGTTAATTATTGCTCCTCAGCTGTCATGCAACTTCTCTTGCTAGAAAGCTGACCTTCTGAAACAAGTTTATTTTCCCCCAGCCCCTTCCTCCTTTGATGGACAGTCCAGCATGACGTCATTAGCTCACCACCGGTCAGTCGGTTGACCAAACACAATGGATGTGGAGGCAGTGACGCTCCAGAGTAGCTTAACTAAAGTCTCGATGGTCACTCACCAGGCATGAAGCCACACTGACTCATCATCACCCAAAGTCTACGGTTTGTTTGAGTGATAGCCACTCTGGGTGGCGTTCATCTGTGGGTTCGGACGCGTGTGCGATGGCACATACCCCCCTACACTATCACACAGTCGTCTCCCTGCCCTGAAATCCTCCGTGCACCTCCATATCCCTCTCTCCCCATCCACCCCTGGAAAACACCGATCATTCACTGTCTCCATGTTCTTCTTTTCCCAAGACATCCAAGAATGAGAAACACAGAGTGAATCACAGTCCTTTTCAGACTGACTTCTCTCACACAGTGATGTACAGGGAAGGTGCCTGTATCTTTTCATGGTGAGACAGGTCATTTCTCTTTGGCTTTGAATGACCTTCCGTTGTCTGGATGAAGCACAGTTTATTCATTCATTCACCTGCTGAAAAACATCTTCGTTGTATCCATCAGTGTAAATAGAGCTGCGATGCAGTTAGCCATGTGGATGTCAGTTTTCAAGACGTCTGGGAAAACGTTAAGGTGTGTGATTGCTGGGTTGAATGGGGAGAGTGTGTTTAGTTTTTGTTGCATGGATTCATAGAGATGCCATGAAGAGTAACTCAACACTAAGGGGTCTGTGAACCTGACAAGTTTGGGACCTGTGATCTAGACTGAGTCTCGAGTGAGGGCCTGCTCCGTGCAGAAGAGGGAAGGGTCCTGGGGAAACCCCCTCCTCACGTGTCCAAGGAGAAGCGGGTGGGGGCAGAAGCCTGGACTCTTCTTTCGTAACAACGTGGGCCCCCAGCGGGCACTGGGAAGAGAACTCTTCTGCAGACACTAAATAAAGAGCAGAAGCGAAGCAAACGGGAAAACGAAGGCGGGCAGCCGAGGCACCTGCTGTTCTCCTCTCTTCCCCACATGCCCTGCCTTTGCCATTCTGGGTCCCAGTCACTTCCACTCTCAGGCTTATTTGTTGATTTGCTTAGGTTGTTACAGTGGAATTTGGTTTTATTGAATTCTCAGCATGAAAACAATCCTTGCTGAAAATAAAACTGTGTAAAAGTTTCTCTTCCTTGCCATTGAGGGTGGGAGCAGCTTCCATAAGTTAGCCTCGTCCCGTTCCAGCAGGTGGTCTACCGGAGCAAACGACTGGGGACACCCGTGCTCCCCAGGGCCTGTTCCCGGGCCTACGCACTGCCAGGTGACCACAGGACAGCCAAGAGGCGCACGCGGGGGCAGCAGAGCTGTGGGAGGGTCCCCGACGCCCTCATCTGTGGAAGCCGGGCCCCCATGCCACCTGGGGTGTCCAGGAGCCCTGGGGACCACGTCCAGGCCACACCCTTCGTGCAGTGCTCTCTGCTCCCCACCCATCCTGTTCCTCCCCAAGCAAGGACAGTAAGCAGACAATTCCGTCTTCCTTCCCCAGGGCAATTCTGCTGCCCACAGCATCTCTGTACGGGTCATGGGGAGTTGCGTGGTCCGCCCACCTGTCTGTCTCCTCTCTCAGGGTCAGACCTATTTGAACACAAGTCTCAGAGTCACCTGGAACAGGGCCTGACATGCAGGAGACACGAGATGCACACCTGCTGGGTGAACAAGTGAGTCCCTGAATGCCATCAGAAAAGCTGGGGCGGTGGCCACCTGTGGTGACAGGTGGCCCTCAGACCGCGGCCGAGAGTCTCCAGCCCTCTCAACCTACGAGTCCTTCGTGTTTTCACAGCAGCCTGGCACAAAGGAGCCATCACTACAGCCACTGCCCTATAACTTGGAAAATGAAGCTTAGACCCAAGTTGAGACCCCTTCAAGGACGCACTGTGACTTGTCGGCAGGTAGAGAACTTGACCCAGCCGTGGTGAAGGCGCATGCAGCTCTCCAGTGATAATGTTTTCCTACCAAACCAGCCTCCACTGTGTCTGCAGAGGTCCCTCGGGGCTCCCTGGTTCTAAGCGCCAGACCCTGACTCCGACTCACTTTCCATGGGGCATTGATTGTCAGCACATGGGGCTTCAGGAAACGGAGGCGCGCTGAAGATTCGAGCAGTCCACCAGGGACAGTTCGGACCCTGGGTCACAGCCAGAGCTCACAGCGAGACACTCCTAGAAGGACATCCAACGTGAGGGAGCCGTTGCTGGATTTCTTGCATCCTCGAAACGCTCTCTGAGAGTGGAAGTTCCAGGGGATGGTCCAGGGGACCAACCCTCTTCTGTGCCTTCTCTGTCACCTGGAGCTCCCTTCCGGAGCAAGTCTTCTAGATCAGCAACCCCCCCAGGCTGCATGAACCTGGGTGATGATGACCTGGAAGGCCTTTTGTGGAGTTGACAAGGGAAGGAAGGTGGATATCAACAAACACTACTCAAGGTTAATACTATATTTATTTGGAGAATTTGCATAAGAAAGAAACAGCAAAAGCATTATGTTTGTGTTGATTGTTTTCCTGAATTGAAGTAAAACCATCAAAATAACCAACAGGATCATCTCTATTTGAAAGTCAAATAGCCAAGTTCTCAACACACACAGAAAATGTCAAGATTTGGAAGATTTCTGGCTGCACGCCTGAAACAGAAGCTTCCTGAAATATATTTATTTCTTTTCTGTGTGTCTGCTCTCCATTATATGTGTGGTAACCTAAACTCGGGAGCTGATTTCTTTTAAAATCTTTTCTTGTTTGATATTATCTTTTTCTTCATAAGTGAATCTTTCTGGCATATCTTTCAAGCAAATCTTTATTTGCTTGAGTTTGGCACGTTCACTTTCAGGGTAGCAGGACGCTCTGGAAATTAGGTTTCTCCCACCAGAAACCATCAGGCAGCCTTAGCTGTGCATAGCCGGCCGTCGGAAGCAGTCCCAGAGCGCCCTTGAAATCATGACTAGGTTTCCATTTCACATGGACCTGTAACCCGGCAGTGACCTCAGCCATTTCTCATGCAGGATCTCTGTTCCTTGGCTTGGAGCGTTATTGTGGAATTTGTTTTGTCACGTGAGCCTGTCCTAACCAGCTGAAAGCAGCTTGGAGACATCAGTCAAGTTCCAGTGATGGAGGAAATTCCAAGAGGAAAGAGTCAGTAATTACCAATTTTTTTTTTCTTTCCAAAAAACTTGAAGAAAAGGAAGAGATGTGACCCACTGTTTACCATTCCACTGAGTGCACAGCAGTGAAAGTTGAGGCCCGGCCCCTCCATCTTTCTGGCTGCGACTGACAGCACCCTCCCTGGGGCGGGGCCTTCAGTGCCAGGACCTGGGGATGACTTCAGAGTGTGGCTTTAGGAGGAAGACAACTGTCTTCTAACCGCTAACACACCCATAGCACCACCCTCTAAGAAACAGGAGGCAGGGCTGAAGTAGGGGGCTTACATTTTAAATTCACTGCAGATTTTTCAACATTCCTAAAACATCCACCTGTGATGGACAGAAACTGACTCAAACCATAGGAAGCTGCCATTTTTGTGGATTTAGAACAGCCAATTATTGGCCATTTTATGTGCGGCCACCTAAAGAAAGCTGTGTAGGGGACCCCGCTGAGACAGAAGTGGTCCTTGTCCTCACGGGAAATAGGCACCAATGTCACCATGGTGTCCACGATACCCTTAAGGCTGTGGGCTTTGCCAGGAGAGCAGGTGACAGGAAGTCCCCAATGATGGAGCAGCAGGGGGGCGCGGGGGCAGTACAGGCTGAGGGGGCCACCCAGGAAGGGCAGGAGGAGGCAGATGATGACCGGAAAGGATGTCAGGACATGTCGGGGCAGGCACGAGGTTAGCTGGGAGGCAAGGTCCCTCGGGTAAAGCCCCAGGTGCACCGGCAGAGAGCGGTGACTGTTTTATGATGACGGGCATCTCTAGAGGCAGGAAAAAGGTTATGGTTGATGGAAGGGCCCAACGGAATTAGTTGCAACGTCAATGAGTTTGCATGGCGCGAAAATGTCTTTCCAAATTAATTCAGAATTAGCCAAATGCAGATTTTCTTCCCATCTGACTTGGGGATTTGACTATTTACAGTTTCAGTTGCAGTGATTATTCAGGTGTCATGAACGGGACAGAGCGAAGCAAATCAGTCTTTCTAACGACACACGAGGCTGCTTCCAAGCTTTTGTTTTTCATCGAATATATGTTTGAGGTTTTTTCCCCCCAAAAAATGAATTAATTCACTTCTTCCTGGTGGGAAGGTTTTCTCTCCCGCCAGCTCTCTCGTCTGTAGGATTCTGGTTTTCTCCCTCGTCGGCCCGTGTCTGCCCAAAGAGCGCTCTCCAACAGCGATTTTCCACACCGCCTCCAAAGCGCAGGTTGCCCTGAAAAAGAATGAGAATGGTGAAACGTTGTTTTAAAAGCTCACTGTCCTCAAAAGCACATAGCAATGTAAAGAAAATAACTAATAAAACAGCTTCAAGAACAAAATGGAAGCGAACAAAGCGGCACTGGAATCGGGCCCTGGCTTTGGTCCTCAGGTCAGCGTGTCTGACTTTGGGCAAAGCACTTGTTCCCTCTGAGCCACACATTTTCCTTTTCTACAAAGGTGGATTCTCTCATCTGCACGGCAGCTTTCGGGCCACAGACGTCACGCAGAGACTCGCCTTCCAGAAGGCTTGACTGTTCCGCTGAATAAACAACTGCTGTTCTCTTAAACAGTAAGTGCTTCCTCTTCGTGATTTCTCAAAGAACGTAATAACCTCTCCCTTTATTCAGCATATGCTCCTGGACTGGACACTGCTCTAGAAATTGAATTCATGTCATCTCATTGTTTTAAATAACCCTGCAAGGTGGATCTTATTTTCTTCAGTTTTGCAAGTAAGGCAATTGAATGCGTTTTCTAATTATTTCTCTGATTTGCTTTACTACATGCTTCTTAAGATTAGAATTCACACCCCAGTGTGCAATTTAGTGCCTTTTTGCGTTTTCTTTTTTGTTTTGGAAAGTGTTTTATTTATGTTATTTAGTTGTGCGTCTTTGATGTTTCCCCCATCCTGGGTCTTGAACCTGGGTCCCTGGGATATGTGTGGAGTATGTCCTGGTGAACTAAACTGCTAGACCATCAGGGTGGCCAATTTAGTGCTGTTTTAAGAGTATGGTCTTTGGAGCCACACAGGCCTACGTTCCATTTCCGATTCTGTAATTTTCTTTTTATAAAAGAAAGGAGGCGGCAGGAATGAAGGCAAGTAGGCATGTAGGCAGGCGGGCAGGCAGGAAGAGAAAGGAAGAGGAAGCTTCTTGATTTTATTTTCATTTAATTCTTCACACTGTTCATTTAGTTATTCCTGCACCTGGGGCAGGAGCCCAAGGGTCTGTGGCCTGTGAGCTCTTGGAGGCGACTGACCTAACCACTGCTCCACCGGGACACCCCGATCCTGTCATTTTCTAGTGATGAGACTGGGGGTGCATTGTTCCTTCTCTGGATCTTAGTCTCAGGGTTACAGTGATCACAAGCTCACATGGACCCTGTGGGAATTGAACGTGATAAAATTACAAAGCACAGCTCTGCATGCATAATGAGCATCAACAAAGCTTAGCCTTTTTAACATTTTCACAAGGAACTTGAGACTTGGAGGGAATAAGTAATTCGCTCAAGGTAGCAGAACTTGTAACCATCTTTCCAAGACGAGGCCACTTTTCTCCTTGCCTTTCCTGCCAGACACAAGGTGGCTAATGGATTGTGGCCATTCCGCTCCCATATTCACTTCATTTATCAGCTGCCTTCTTTCCTCCCGAGGGTGGTTACTTACACCTTAGGAACCATCTGTCTTAACTCCAGGACTTTGCAGTAAGATGCTGGATAAGCCACCAGGAAGAGTCTAGCCACAGAGATAAAAACTCAGGACCAGAACTGGCTGGACTCACCTAAAGTCCCACGTTAATAAAAATGAGCTTGCTGTGAAAAGTGAGACCATCTCCGCTGTTAGTAACCTTCCAACTGGAGCTTTTCTGCCTGCTGTTATTTTTACACATGAAATAAAAATAAAGGCAGGTCAACGATGACCATGTGTACTTCTCGTTCGTGACCTGTTTCAAACAGGAACCAGGCTTTGGGGTCGACAGAAGGAACCCTCAACTGTGAACTTGATAATCCAAGGCCCCAGGTCCACAGCCCAGGGACCGGGGGGGGAACAACTAAGATGAACAACTGAATGAATTACATTAAATGCAAACATAAAAAAAATGTGATCTTGAAGTTTTCCCTAATAAAATCAGAGGATAGGGCTTATCGTAAAGAAACAACCTAGGTTGGAGAAGAGCGACTATTAGGAGATGAAGAGTTAGGCTAATTTAGGTACTGGACACCTAGCTGGAGTCTCCAATATCCCATTTCATTGCATTTCCACAATAATTTGAAAAGAGTTCTAGTTCACAGGGAAGAAAAATGAAGTGCCCAAGACACAGAGCTGAAATTTGAAACCATGTCTGAATCCAAATTCCATAACATTTCAGTAGAAAAGTAAGAATTCGAATGTCTCAAACCTGTTCAGAGAAAAGTGTGTTCTCGGCAGTGGATTCTGGCTTCCTGAGAAGAAAAGGCTCTAGAGCAAAACTGCAGTTTTCAAGTTTTCTTGGCTTCAAAGTTGTTAGCCAGGCTGCTTCATTTACTCAGATTCCCTGGTATCCAGCAAGCTTATGCTTTACACAACCACCATGGACACAGCCCCATGGGACACGGTCTCAAAAGCTCTGATGGAATCGAAGGCTGGCATGGGGGAATGTGTCACACAAGGGGACGCAATCCCGTTACTGCCAGGAGGAGAAGTCAGGGCCCCCTACTAAGTCTCTGTGGACACCCCAGGCGCAGGAACCCCTCCTCACCGCCAGGTGGGAGAGGGAGATCCAGCGCCCCCACCGGGCCCAGCAGATTTCCTGCAGTGCCCTGATGTCTGAGGTCCCGAGGTCCCACCCGCGGCCTCCTCCAGTCTCCTCGTCTTTGCCTGATGGCTAATGTGCAGCATTGAGTGAGAACAGCTGCTTCTGCACGTCCCGCACGCAGGTGCGGTCTCCCACACCAGGTGCGTCCAGTTTCGGTCTCTTCTGCAGTCGAGACCCCCCATGGCCGCTCGGGACTTCTCCCTCCTCATCTTGGCTGTCTGTGTCACAGCCAAACCGCACACCCTAACCACCAGCGCCTGGAAGGTGGGAGGGCTGGGAATGGGATGCGAAGTCATTCATCTCAGGATTTAATTCTGTTCTCTCCAAACACCAGAACAAGATGCCATATGCTGTGCTGTATTCCTGGCTAATAACCAGCTGGGAGGAAATGAGCACATTTATGAATTATCCTGTTGATGGTCTTCAATTTGCAAATCCAAGGGTTATTTTAAGTCATATCTCTGCCAAAATAATCATTTCCCACCACCGATGTTTCATTTTGAAAATAACCTTAGAAATTATCTTCTTTCTATTACATGGACACCTGTATATTTTTAATCTTCTTCGATGGTTCATTTCGCAATGGCCACGAATTGACAAGAATGCATAACACAGCCAGGCTGCACCTGCTTCCCCGGGGACAGGGGAGCCGTGACGGCCCCGGTTCCCTCGGAGAGCCAGTGCCACCTGAAAGACCAAGAGCAGCCGTGACACACATGTGCACAGGCTCAGATGACACGCTGACAAGCACTGTCCCCTCGAGCAGAGGTCCAGCTGCTCCATGAACCTGACCGAGTCGAACACCCTCACGAGGGAAGACATTCGAAGACTAGACAGAAAACTTGGATTCGCTCTGTTCTGGATTGTCTACTGCATTACTGCTTCTACGTGACCTTTTTAAAATCGATTCTGCTGAAGGAATACCGCACTGGAATATATGTAACACTGACTCCATCTGAGGTCTGCGTGGTTGACATCTGTGTGGAACACAGAATTTCACCACCGTTTCCCTTTTTCCTTCAATGTCCCACTAATCTCCTTTGTCCTGTTTTCCCCACCCCTCCTTCATCTCTGCCTGCACCCACCAATTAGCCTTTGTTATCCATTAAAAAGGCACTGCTGCTTCATTTAGTTCGTTTCTTGAAGTCTGCTATTAATTTAGCTCATTCGCTTGTTTTCTCTCTCTCCAGCACATATGAGTGATCGCATATGACGTCTGTCTTTCTCCTTCTGGCTTTGGTCACTAAGCATCGTTCCCTCCAGGTCCATCCTAAATGACCTTTAACCGCTGCGTATTCGCGTCCATCGCTGTCTTTCTGACAATACTTTGGTGACGTGCAAGCCTGCTGAACCTGCTAACCTGCGGCTACACGAGAGGTGCCCAGCCCCCTGCCTTCCCCGAACCCAGAATTAACCGCGCGAAGTGAAACGCGCGGAGCCCCGGGCGTGCGCGGGCCAGCAAGGCTGCGGTCAAGACCTCCGTCTCCCGCGGCATCTGAGCAGAGCACCGCTCGGGGTCTTCCAGCTGTGAGGGGGCACCCCGAAAGGAAAGCTCTCACTCCGCCCCTCACTAAAAAGAGCAGCTAAGTCAGACTCCATCAGGAATTCGGATTTGCTGGCAGACGACATTAAAGCATTTTTCGCAGTATTTGCTGCCTCTGCAGGGCCACGGGGGCCTGCCATCTGGGAGCAGGCACGTGCCCTGCCCCTTACATGCCACTCACACGCCCGCCGCCTTCCCGCCCCGGGGGGCGCAGTCCACGCGCTCAGCTGCTCACCAAGCTGTGCTCCACGTCAGCAGGCAGAGAAAACGGGAGCAGCAGCAGCTCTTCCCTGGGGCGGCCTCTGCGCACACCACCTCCTCCAGGAAGGGCCTCCCCTGCCACAGGCCACCGTCTCCAGCAGCGCCACTCCTCCCCGATGGCCCGCATCCCCCGAGTGTGCAGGGCGAGACCACGAAACACGTCAGTGGCACCCCCGCTTCCAGCGGTCACGGGGTGTTTGTAAGAGGCCAGCCCGTACCCTGCAGCGGTGGAGGGGTGGAGAGCAAACGTGTGTTTCCTGAACACCTGCTAGGCCCTTTGAGTAACTATTTCAAGTAATCCTTCCAGCAACACTAATAATAGTTATTTCATCACCATTTGACTTCTTTTATGTGATAAACGATACATGACAAAGGTCCCATTGTGACCATGTCAAGCGTACAGGTTGGCGGTCCTTCAGAAGGCTGTTGGCCCTCCCCACCGTCCCTCTCCAGAGCGTTTTCATCTTCCCAAACCGAAACTGTCCCCCAAACAAAGCTCCCCTTCCCACTCTCTCAGCCCTGCCGACCCCACTTCACTAGGAGTTTGGTTCCTCCAGGCAGCTCCCTGGGGGAGACCAAATGGCATGTTCCAGGGATGACTCCTTTCGTCACTCAGCAGAATGTCTTCAAGACCCACCCACCTTGCCGCCTGTGTCAGGGCTTCTTTCCTCGTCAAAGCAGAGTAACGATCTGCTGCCTGATGAGCCACGTTTTGCTAATCCACTCATCCGTCTTTGGACATCTGACTCACTTCCACGTCTTGCTATGAAGGACATGGGTGCAGTCACCACCGTTTTTCGTTAAAATCGCACTGAGGTTTTCTTCCGACGATGCTGGGGCTAGAATTCCAACCCTCAAGCAGGCAACCAGCTGATTCTCTGCTCAAAGTTCGACATACGTACACATGCTCTCCCACGACCTGTCTGTCCGGCAGACACTGTCCTCACTTGCCTGGGCAGCGCACAGTTACCGTACTTGTGTGCCAGGGGACAAGGGGTTGTGGATCGCTAGGGCCTGGGGAAAAGAGCATTGCGTTCCGAGGGGAACACGAGTGACAGCCATATGATGCGTGCATTGCAGAGACTTCTTCAACGTAGGCAGCAAAAAGCAGCTGTGCGCTGCAAAGGACGGTGAAGAGGGCAGACTTCACGTGCTGTGTCCATGTCCCAAACGAAGCCCATCCAGGGGCTCGGGGCACCTCTGGAGGTGGTGGCTGTGCTCGCCGCTTTCTTTGTGACTCATCTCTGCCCCTGGACACACCGAATTCTTCCTTAGATTTTTCGGCTGTAATAAAAAAATTACTGTTTCCAACCTCACCAAATTGTGTCCAATACTTGTTGAGTACAGGTTGTTGGCTTCTTGGGGTTTTTTGATACAGATTATACCTCAGTGAGGTTGCGGGGCGGCGGGAGAAATGTGCTGAGATCGGTAGAGACAAGTCTCTGCTGAGTGTGAAGCTGGGGAAGGAACGAAGGCCACTGGAAATGGAGATTCTGCAACCTGTGACTGCAGGGTCAGAGGTCATAAACGAGGCCACTCCGCAGTCCTGAGGTCGGAGCCCGGGCACGGGGTTTGCAGCCTGAGGTCAGAGGGGAAGGTGGACTTTATCTGAGAGGAAATCTCCACAAGCACCTTTCTAGGGGGGCGTGTTACCATTTGTGTGTTTTATTCTCCACTTCAAAACCCCTCCCAGCCAGGCTGCTTAGTGCTCAGGAGGGAAAGACTTGATGAAAATCATCAGAAGAAAGAAAAGCTAAAATTTCATTGTTGTGTGGAGAAAACTGAAGTAAAATGAGATGGGATGGATAGAGAGAAACACGAATTATAAGCAACAAATAACAAAAAATTCTAGTATGAGTAAACCATTCTTTGCAGAAAGTCTTTCTTTAAAAAAAAGTGATATCAGGGGGTCCTCTCCCGTCTTCCCAAAAAATGTTTTTAAGAGAAGGAAGCGCTCTCTTAGGGATTTGTTCTGGTTCAGTTTTTAAAAACAGACAGAATTGGCTTTTTCCTTGGGTTCATGATCAAGAATATAGATCAAATACAGACAATAAGGGGAAGAAGGAGAATAAATGACACTTTAAAATTAATATTTTTTTTTTTCCAATGACAGGGCTGCTTCTCCTGGAATCTCCACGAGACACCTCCCTGAGCTCCGCCGCAGAGGGACCGGGAGCCTGTCTGCGCCCACCTTCCGACACCACCCACCCTCGGGGGCGGGTGAGCAGCTCTGCTCCTCCTGCAGCGCCTGGACCCCAGCCCACAGGCCTGCTCCCCACGTCTGCTCCGTGGGTCCCTGACCTGCAAGCCCAGCTTTCTTTGGGTTCGGGGATGTCATCTGTCATGATCGGAGCCGACAGCTTTCCACGAACATTGTGAGACATGGTGACACCCAGCTCCTGTCACCATGGCCTCTGCTCTGCTGGTACCAGAGATTTGTTACGAATAAAGAGGCCCACCCACCTCCCAAGGTGTGTCCCCGTCCTGCCATGCCCTCTGAGCCCACACTGTCCTCACCAGGCACCTGTCAACCCCTGAGACCGAGCTCCAGAAGTCCCCCCGCATCCCCCATCACACACTCACGGAGCTCTTGACCTCAGAGCGGCTCCAGCCCATGCACCTTCCAGGTCCTCCATCAGCCTCTCCGTCATCACAAGTCACTGTATGGCTCAGTTTTCATGGAGGCTGTCACTCCAGGTACTCTGTGACCAATCAGGTAAGTCCCCTTGTCATGAGGTATGTCCTTCCTGAGAGGCTCTGCCTTTTGACTGGAAACTTCCAGTCCTCCAACAAATTCCAGAGTGCTCCTGATGAGGCTAGGCTCTCTACCCTATCTGCTTGCTTTTCCTTCCTGGCAATAAACGTGAGCTACCTACTGTATTTTATACAAAACACTGAAGAAATGGGAATCTAGTTAGAAAAAGGCAGTAACTACATGTGAGAGAGTTGGGTCTACAGAGTCACCGTTTAATGGAAATTACAAATAACTTGAGTTCCCTTTGCAAAAACTGGCAGCTCAGTCGTTGAAGATTAGCTCCTGAATCAACATGAATTGTCTAGTTAAACAGTGGCAAGAGGAGCGGGCAATGCACTGGAAGTTTCGCCCCTTGTGTCCAGAAGGAAACAGAGTTCTCCTCTCCACTGCCAACAGCTTTGAGTAAAGGCAGAAACAGGCTTTGAAACGTCCCTTCTTTACCTGTGAACAGCTGTGGCAACAGCTGGGCAAGAAACTATCATTCAGTGGCCGGTGACTGGGCCAAGGCTCAGACAAACTATTTAAGGTATTTCACCAAGATTTGTAAAATTTGCAAACCTTTTACAAAGTTCACATCAACTCTGTTCGGGAACATCGAAAACTGTTTTTGCTTCTACAATCTTAAACTGGAATCTGGTCCCCTGGGGAGCCACCAGGGTCCGGGGAGATGCAGTAAAGACAGAGAAAAGATTTAGTATCATCGTTCATATGGTTTCTCATACACAAGAGAAAATTACTCCTTCTTCATGACTAAAATATCTCCCATTTGACAGTTGTGGACACTCATGAAAACTGAGTGGTTTGGTCAAGACCGGCATCACCAAGTGACAAAAGAGATGAATTTGACCAGATCAGCCCCTCGGCCCAGTCACTGTCCCACCACCAGCAGTCATCACGGGATCGCCCGTCTCTGAGAAATGCTGTGCTGGAAGAAACTCGAGAGAAGTGAATTAGTCCAGAAACATCATCAGGACCACTTTGCACATCTCCTTATACACATGTTTATGGAAATGGTGATAAACAACCTGATTTACATCATATACATCTTCAATAGGAGTTTTGCTCACCTTTGCATAATGAATTTTAACCTTGGCGCTGGGTACTTGAAATTAAGATACAAAAGTCAAAACAGTGAAGGAAAGAGAGCAGGGAAAAAGGTGAAGGCCGAGAAGTAAGACTTTGCCAGACTCCTGGACCATCTGAAAAAGAAAGAACAAGAGGTCATTAGCACCTAGGGAGGTGATAATGAGGAAGCAAGTCAGAGACGGTGGCAGGGATGAAACCGTGGAAGGGTGAACTAGTAATTCCCCAGGATTCTTTCCACTCAACAGCCTGTGATTCCATCAAAAGGGAAAATGCGTGGGTGGGCAAGGGCCCTTTGTAGGGAGATTTCAGAGGGACCCCACTGTCACACCTTGCTGGGTTTGAGAAGTCAAGTTGCACCCCTGTACCCTTAACTCGAACGACTTTTGTCTCTGCCCAGTGAGTTTTCATCTTCCAGAACCCCAAGGCCACTTCCCAGCACCTTATTAAAGAGAAAGTCAATTGAGGTGACTTTGTCTCCAGAAGGGTGAAAGAATTGGCCCAATGAGATAAAGAATCTGCCATATTTACTGCATATTTACAACATCTTACAGATGTTGTGATGATAATTCTGAGTAAACATTGCTCCCTCCTCTTCTTAAATCATCGCTATTGAGGTCTAATTTATACACAATAAAATGCTCTCATTTTGTTTCTAGTTTGAGTATTCTGACAAATGTAACCACCACCACAAGACATAGAATATTTCCATCAACCTATAAATGGCCCCCATCCCAGCCTGAGGGGACCACTGATCAGCTTTCTATCACGATACATAGTTTTTACCTTTTCTAGATGTTTATATAAAGGAAACCCTACAGTAAGAATATATGTGCATCTACTTTCTTTTACTCCGCATCATGTTTTCAAGGTTATCTCTTGTTGTTGACTGTATCAGAAGCTCATTTTTATTGATGAGAATTATTGCATTATCCATTGAACGAATATGCTATAATTTATTCATGCATTCACTGGCTGGTGGACATTTGGATGGCTCCACTTGGGGGCTCTTACTGCAAACATTCATGAGAAAGCCTGTGGAGTAACACAGGTTTTGAAATATCTTGGGTAAACACCTAGGAGTGAGATTCTCAGGTTGTCTCGTAAACGTATGCTGACCTCTATAAGAAAATGCTTTCCAAAACAATTGTTCCATTTTGCACTTCTACCAAAAATGGATTAAGAGTTCTCATGCGCTACATCCTCATCCACGTTTCATGATTTCTGGTCTTTGATTTTAGCCATGATGGCTGTGGGTTAGTTTTTATGTCCCTGATCATTAATGATGTTACTCATCTTTTTATTGGCAATCTCTTTGTCTTGTGTTCAACTCTTTTGTCCATTTATCTTTATTGGGTTATCTACTTATTAAAGATTTGAAGTTATTTAAATATTATTATACAAGTGATTTGGCAGATAGATGTATTGTGACTTTTTTCTCTCCATCCGTGCTTGCCTTTTGTCTTCTAAGTGGTGTCTTTTGAAGAGCAGAAGTCTGAACTTTTGGTGAAATCCAATTTGTCATGACTTTCATGGTTCATGATTTTTGTGTCCTAAGAAATCCCTGTCATCCCTATTCTTTCAAAGGTTTTCTCCTATGTATTGGGTCCATTTTTGTATATGGTGGGAGGTCAGAGCTGGGGTTCATTTTTCCCAGTGAATATCCAGTTGTTCCAGTACCTTTTGCTTTTAAGACGATCCTTTTCTCCCATCAGAGTACCTTGGCCTTTTTGTTGAAAAACCATTGGTCCTGTATCTCTAGACTGGTATTTTAGTGACAAAAAATCAGCTCAAAATAAAATGACCTTACGTATTCTCAATATCATTTAAGAAGTTTGATGCAGCTTACTGAAATGTCTATGCCTAGTGGTCGATAACTCGTAAGTAGAGCCAAGATTTAAATCAGGAGTTTTAACTCCAGATAGGATGCCCCCATTTTTCCTAGTCTGCATGCCACACGGAGTGTGACGCCCCATGCTCACCTGTGACCGATCCCCATCCAGCGTCCTGTTATCGTGAGGAGAGCAGCGACGCTCGCCCGAGGAGCGTGCGTCCTAGCAGGAGAAGACAGAAAACAAACAGTAGAAAGACAGCACTAGAGAAGAGAAAATGATGAAAATTTCAGGCACTGTCAAAATCTCTGAAAAAGGCAACGTGGTCGAAGAGCCGCGTAAAGCCTGCTTCCTTAGGAAAAGGGGCCTTGCTTGTGTTTCATTTTTTGAGGGAACATTACACCGTCACCACATGTCGGTTTAAGGCATGTGTCGGGGTGAGTCCGCTTCTGTGGCCGCTGCACGGACCACCGCCCGTCCAGCTCTTCCTTCACCGCACAACTGACCCTTTTCTCCAGTTCGCTCAACTCGCCTTCTGCGGCAACGACTAGTTTACTGCTCTGGACTCAGTTTACTTGAGTTTGATCCGGTCCGCTGCTGGCTGGTTTCTCCATACACCACATGTGAGTGATCCTGCAGTGTCCCAACTTCCCCCGGCCCATCTCACGACGTCTAGTCCTTCCAGGTCCATCCAGGGCGTCGCACGTGGCAGAGCTCATCTCTTCGCATAACTGAGCAGTCGTCCGTTGTGCGTGCAGAGCGCCGGGGGAAGAGGAAAGACGAGCGGATGAAGGGATGATGTGCTAACGGAGGGTGCAGAGCAGACAGCCAGGGGACAAGGTCCGGGCTGGAAGGAAAGTGGCCTTGCCGGCGGGCAGGAAGCACAGGCGCGCGGACTGCAGGCTGGGCAGGAGGATCTGGTTTCTCTTAGCGCAGCTCACCCGGCTGCTTGGCGGGCGCGAAGCAAGCCTGGGAGGGTGACGAGGTCGGGGACACGCAGAGGCCACTGCAGGCCGGGAGGGACGGCGACCGAGCGCCCGCGGGGAGAGCCTGAGGAGTCAGGAATCAGCGCAGGTCTGGAGGTGGGGTGGGTAAGCTGCTCTCTCTGATGGAGCGCTGGCCGAGGTTCAGGGGGACTCAGGATGTCTCCCCAGAGCTGGGCCACCTTTCCATTTTCTCAGAGGGCGGGACTGGACCGCAGAACTGACAGTGGAAACAAGTCCGCTGAACTGCTTTGCGTCTGACACATTAAAGAGACGGGTCGTTCCGTGGGAGCAAGGCCAGAAGGGTGGAGGCGAGGGTGTCGCTAGTGGGCGGTGCTGGGGCCCGGGTGACGAAATCGCTTGCGCTGAGACTGTTGACAGAGAGCCTGTCTTTTCACACGGATACTCAGGAAAAGAAGAGCGACGTTTGTAGAAGACACGGATGCCGGTCGTGGAACTGGAAACTTCAGGATGAAAGAGGACAGCTAGGCCGCTGTCCTGCTGCCCACGGGCTGTAAAGCCGCACGGCCGGTGGCTGCAGCACTCGGGGCGGCGAGCTGCCTGCGGGAGAGAATCTTCGTGGAGTAGCGTTTCTGAGGGGACAGACACTAAGAGGACGGCATGACAGAGCTGGGTAAGGCGCCGACACGGTGGGTGTCCCGAGTCCTGTCGCACAGACAGCGGTTGGCGACACTTCCCACCATCACCGTGAGCAGCAGCTGTTTGCCTCGCGCCTGTGACCCAGGAATCTACAGATGCATCATGGAATCACCGTTGCTTCGTGTCCCACTTGGAAAGAAAGCACTCCTGCCAATCACACTGTGGCACAGTGGTCTCCCACTGTCCCTCCCGGGCTCTTGGAAGCGCTCTTAGCCTGGTGAGCAACACCGGCTCCACGTTTTAACTGTGCACGCGCGAGGACGCATGGAGCAAAGTCATTAGCACTTTTCTCAGGCGTGTTTTGCTTTGAGACTGACTCCTGGGACACTTTCTACTCCCAGATATTCACCCTCCACCTTTTACCCCAAATCCTCCTTGGTCCCTTTCAAAAGGTTGTCATTTCGGGGCTCTTAGGCCTGTTCTGCAGTTCCGGAGTTGGGGCTCCCCTGGATCCCGCCTCGGGGTGCTGATAAACGCGGGGCTCCGACGCCGGAATCCCAGAGACTCCCCTTCTCTCCCCGCGGAGACGGCGACGGCAGAGACGCACCGCGACTGCCCCCTGGCGTCGGAGGCGGGCAGACACACCCGCTGCCGCGGACCCGGGTTTCCCAGCTGCACACTCGGGCCCAGTCCCTGGAGCCGCGAGACAGAGGCCAGCGGGCCAGGAGGCAGGCTCCGCCGCCGAAGAGCCTGAGGAAGGACCCAAAGGCCAGGACCGGAGCCCCGTGTCTCCTTTGGTTCCTAGATTTGCAGAAACACGAAAGCAGCCCGCCTTGCTTTGATCAAACTGCTGAAAGATGGTCGGTGGCTTGATTGCTATTTTCATGATTATCCGCATGTTCTAACCGTCCTACTGATCCTAGATGACGGGTGTAGTAATTTTAAAGCAATGTGGTGTGATTTACTGTCTGTTTCATCTCGGTGATATTACTGGCTCTTGTGTGTCTGTTTACGTATCGTGTGCGTGCATATAAATTCATACATGAGTGTGAGCACACGTAAATATTTCTCATAGATGGTTCATGTATATGTCCTGACACAAATGTATGTGTATATAGTCATACTGTACATACCCATTAATTCACAGACAAACACATAATGTGGGTATGTAGCGCCTGAGTGTCTGTGCAGAGAATAAAGCAAGTGCTTGTGCACACCGTCCCACAATCACCACCTTAACTGTGACAGCACCGTGTGGCCAAGCGGAAGAAAGCCCAGTTCTGTCTCCAGGCAGAAGGCGCTGGTGGTGTGGCCGCGGGGCCAGCACTCAGCGGGCGCCCAAGCCGGCGCACCCTGCCGCGTTCACAGCAGAGCAGTGCCATCTAGTGGACACGTGCGGCCTCCTCCTCCCTCCTCGGCGGCGTTCTTCCAGCCACCGGGTCAGTCCTCCGGCCTGTGTGCCGCTCGAGAAGACAATTCTGTAGTAAAATGTGTGTTTTTCATAGGGAGACCAGTCTTATCAACCATCACAAAAAGTGCTGAAGCCTCAGAACTCTTCCCAAGCAGGGGCCGCCTGTGGCCTTCACGCCTCTGGAAGTTCGCAGCAGCATTTCAAACCTCTCCGCAAATGACGGGGCTGTCTTGGCAAAATCCAAGACATATTGCCTAAAGGCAGATGTGTTTTAATGATGAGAGGGTTGTTTGAGGAATTACATCACAGACCGACTCCCGCTCTCTCTCACTTGCCCATACTAAATCATTTTACAAATTACTGATATGCCATTCATTACCCCTGCGTGAATTTTTAGCATTTCATAACAGAATAGGTTCTACCAAAAAAAAAAAAAAAAAAAAAAAAAGTCTTAGAGCAATATTTTGCTGAGATGGACATTTTCTGGTAGGGTAGGAGGTGACATTTCCAGGATAGTTTGTAAATGTGACATAACCAATCCTCTAGGGTCTCAGGGACCGTAAGGGAAGTTATAATACCTGACAAGAACACTGGATTTACTTTGACTTTCAGTTTCCTGATTCTTTTGGATTTTAGCCACAATTTTGTACCCTTATTCTCCTTCTGGTCTCCAAAACGAATGCAAAACTGGCTTGATGTGTTCCCACTACCTTCTACTTGTTCAGAATGATTTTTTTTTTTAAGAAAAGAAAGAAGGAAGGGAGAGGAGGAAGACGCATTTTGAAGAAAGGAAGGAAGGAAAGGAAAAGGCAGCACTGTTAATTGTTTGCTTTTTGCTTGTTCTCCCAGCCCTGGGTCACAAAGCCGGATCCTTGGCCTCTATGTGGTCTGCACCCCAGACACTGGCTTAGCACCTGAGCCACCAGGGGGCACCCCTGACTGTCCCGACCGAGTCTCCTGGGGGTGTCCCAGCCCAGCGGGTGCCTTTCTTTCCTGCGCACTTGCAACAGTGAACAGTAGCTGCTTTTTCTCTGCATTTCCCACTTTTCTCGTGATCTGGAAATCATTAGACAGGGGATGTTGTTAAGAAAAGTTATGCAAAACTGGAATTTATTTTTTAAAGGTGGATGGCACATCCTCTACGTTCATGGAACCATGAAACCCCATGGAATTATCTGCTGTTGATTAAGGCCAGACTTGGTAAAGATAAATGTTCACTCACCAGTTCTTTCCAGCAGAGACAGATAGAGTCTGCGCCGTGGAACAGCCCGCCTCGCTGCCAGTTTGCTGCCCTGGGTGCTAACCAGGTCTGTTTCCCCGCCCGTGGGCCCATGCCAGCATTCCTCTCTGAGCACCTCTAAACACCAGCTCTTCCAGTGGTCTTGGAATTGGTCTTAACTTTTACTGATTGTCCTGTCAATCCACAAATTGGAGAATAACTCTGATATGAGCTTATGTTTGTACTTCACTTTCTGAAAATCATACTTGAGCAGCTTGAACCGTTTTTGTGCATCTTTGTATCCTGAGCTTGAGTTGCACGTGCTGTGTGGATGTTTTAAACGATGCAGGAGTTTAGTTCTCACCAACTCCAAAAGCTGAAAAGGCTGCAGCAGGCGGGGCAGAGCCACATTACTAAATAGGGCTCCTAGAGACCTTTCTCAGGACTTCTTCCAGTAAGCAGGATGTATGCGTCTGCTATCATCTATTGGATTCCTATTGTCACTGCCATAAATTATCTCAAACGTCACGTCTTTAAAAAAAAAAACCAAAAACCCATTTGGTGCCCCCTAGTGGAGCTGCGGTTGGGTCAATCACCTCCAATAGAGCGCAGCTCACACCCCTGGGTTGGAGTCCTGGGGGGCTGGTTGGGGAACCAGTGTCAACAAGTAAATAAATATAAAATAAAGGGCTTCTTCCTCCTCTCTCGCCTTTATTCCTGCCTTCTCGCCTTTATTCCTGCCTGCACCTTCCCTTTAAAAACAAATCCGCAAATGTGCTACCGCTCAGTTCTGGAGGCAGACGCCTGGAATCCAGGCATCAGGGGCTGCCTTCCTTCTGGAGACTCAAGGAGAGGCTGCTGCTGTCTTTGCCAAATTGGCGAGGCCCCGCATCCTCTGGCTCATGGCCCCCTCCCTCTCCGGCCTCTGCTTCCATGGGGGTCGCAGGTCCGCGCAGCTGTCTGCCCGCCTTCTGTCCAACCTCCGAGGTGAAGCTTGAGTGTCTCCTGCCTCGGGGGCTCGGTAGGACTCCGTTGCTCCCTTTGGGCTCCGTCCCACACACGACCACCCTCCCACACTTAACTCCCCGTCCTTCACGTTTCCAGCTTTCATCTCCAAGTTTTGTACCAATGTCAGCTTCCCAGTGAGGCCTGTCTTTACCAGCCAACTCGCCCACCTCCCACCACAAACATTTCCTACCCCCTTGAGCCTGGAGTTTATCAGCAATCTAGCCTGTTACTTTTATTACCGTACGTCTCCTCCATCAACTCAAACACAAGTTCCGTCAGGGTCAGAGTTCTTGTTCATTTTGTAAACTGACATTTTACCTCGGTTCCTAGACACTGTCCGGCACGTCATAGGCGCACGAAGACATTTAGAGAATAAATGGGGACGCACGAAACTGATTCTGGGCTCAGTCCCCTCTCACATTGTTTCTTTGTTCCCCGTCACACCCCCAGCCGCTGTCACACACCCCCGCGCCCCACAGACACCGCTGGGAGCCGGGGAACTCAGGCTTCCGTCTGACGAGGTCATTGCCACGCACCCTTCGGTCATCCAGGGACCCCATCGGCGCCTGAAGGGCGGTGGGAAATGCAGAAAACACCTTGCACACAACGAAGGACTCTGACGAGCAAGGGACTGGCCCTCAGTGTGTGAGGGCCTCTGACTCAGGACCCACTAGAGGCTCCATCTGTCACGCCACTTCCATGTCTGCGCGAGTCTCTAGAGTTCCCTCCGTAACGGGACGTTACCTGTTGCCTGCGTTTCGCTGCTGTGACATTAGATGCAACGAGAGGGTGATTTGTAAACAGCAGCTGCGGTCAAACAGAAGCTTAAAAAAAGTTCTTATGGTGAAACTGTCACACATTCACTTTATAAAGGGCCACCTCACACCGACCAGAACGTCTCTAATAGATGTGACAGACAAGAACGAGTGCTGAGGAGGGGACGGAGCAAAGGGGACCCTCATCTTCTCTGGTGGGTTGTGAAACAGCACAGCCACTTTGGGGAAAAAAGTGTGTCAGTTCCTCAAAAATTAAACATGAAAGTACCAAACTCTCCAGCAATTCAACTCAGAGATTCTCACCCAAGAAAACACGTGGCAAAGACTTGTGTGAGTGTGTGTGACAGTGTCACGCCCCCAAAATGGAGACAATCTGAATGTCCAACTGACATTGGATACTCAAAATGTATGACGAGACAATGAAGACTTCAGCAAAAAAGAATGAGCTATGACACCTCCTAGGCCCTGGTGACCCCCAAAAGCAGTGTGCTGGAGACTGCCACACAATAGAAGGGTCTCCAAACACCTGCTCCTCCAGAAAGGCAGCAAAACAATGGTGACAGTTGCCAAGATAAGCATCTTCAGAACCCGACAGCGACCGCTGACCCAACAGCCTGGAGGGTGACTGACGGGAGCAGCATGGCCCGAATCCCAGGGGAGCGTGGAGCACTGCGGCGCCGTGGCCAGCCCTTCCCAAGCCCCGCTCTCCAGCCATGCAGCCGCCCTGAAGACCAGCAGTCCCACAGGGCACAGAGAACCACAGTGTGGCGAGTGCTGGGGAGGAACAATGGGTTTGGAGCTCCCCAGAGGACTGTTTCCAAAGAACCTGACGTTTTACCTGGTGACAAGTCCCTGGAAATTCCTACTCACCGGAATTTCTATTTATTTGACCTCACTTAGAAAGGCTTTTCTCTGGGGCTTTTGTTAAAGGCAATCAGGGACAAATTTTGGACCAGGTGACTGCCTCAGGCAGTGTTGTCAGTTAACGATCTCAAGAAACGGACCCAAAAGAAGGAAAGGAAAGAGCGAGGATTAAGATGCCCACGGGGGACTCTGCAAAGCTCTGACATTCTTCTTGGGAATCCCGACGTCTGCCTGCAGGTGGCATGCATGCCAGGAAAAGACCCGAGGTGGCCCTGTGCCCTCACTTCTGACCTTGGGGCTCAGAAAACAGAAGCAAAGGTGAAGGCAGAAGTGCACACTTCTTGGCACATCCCAACAGGCATAGAATCCCTCGGAAAAGACTGGAAAATCAGCTCCAGCCACGCGAGGACGTCTCGATTATTAGTGGATTGCTACGACAACAAAGAGAGACTTCAGTGGCCAAAAAAAATACAATTCAGATTTAAGTTCGGAAAAGCGATTAAACAAACTACTGCTATAAAAACAAAAACAAAAACAATACCTGGGAGGGAGCAGAATTTAGTTTTCAGAATTAACACACTGTATGATTTCAAATGTCCAATTTCAACCACAAAATAAAAAGAGACGTGCCAAGAAAAATGAAAAACATGACCCCTGGAACAGGAAGAGCTCGCAATAAAATGCATCCTGGATAAAGTCCAGAGGGTGAATATTTAATGAGCTATTTAAAGTATGTTCTAAGAATACAAAGACCTCAGGTCTAAATCACAAAAGCAAAGTACAAGAAAGCTACCTTGAGAAAGAGAGAATATCAATAAAAACATAGATATGAAAAAAGAAGCAAACGGCAATTCTGGAGTTTGAACACAGTAGTGGAAGGGAGACCTCACTAGTGGAGAGCAGCAGCAGACTTGAACGGGAGGAAGAAAGCGTCGGCAAACTTCGAGCTGGATCAACCGAGAGTCCCTCCACGGAGGAGCAGAGATGAAAAAAAAGAAAAAAAGCACGATTTTCAGAGGCCTGGGAGGCCTTGCCAAGCACATAACTTACTCATAATGGGGGTTCCAGGAGGAGAGGAATGAGAAAAAGAAGCAGAAAGAATATTTGAAGAAATGATGGCTAGAAACTTCCAGTTTGGCAAGATACATTCACCCACACAGCCAATACGCTCAACAGATTCCAAGCCACTCTGAGCGCCTGGAGCGCCCGCGGCCCAGAGCCCTCCTCCTGCCCAGGGGTCCACCGCCCTTCTCTGCACTTCCGCGGGGGGCAGTCTTGAGCCATCAGTTTCACACACGACACCACTGGGGACGTGACACTGTCGGGAACGTGACACCCTTGGGAACATGACGCTGTCATCACCGTGGGGGTGTGTCTGCATTGGTGGGCTCTCCCCGCCATGGTGACAGCCACCGTCTGTTCACTGGGTCCCACGTATCACAAGAACTGCCTCCTGTGGGTGTCTCGTGACTGGAAGGAAAGGGTGTTCATTCGGTCACCTTCCCGCTCGGTCTGCCAGGGCCACCTGAGCCAATGACCGCACAGGAGTGGCTCCTTGAACAGACTGTGCTGTCTCCTAAGTCTGCAGGCCCAATGTCCCCAGTCAAGGTCCCAGCAGATTCTGTCTCTCGTGAGAGCTGTCGCTGTGCGGGCAGAGAAGGGTGTTCGCTGTCCCTTCCTGTAGGGACACCAGCCCTACTCCTCACCCTGTGAGCTCACTTAGCCTTCGTTACTGCCCTAAAGGCTCTGGGTGGGAGGGAGTTCCCAGGAGCTCCCAGTGACTCTGGAAGCCAGGACAGCATCCCGTCCACAACAGCTGTCCCCGCTGTCTCCCTTCCATCGTGACTGAGGAGTGCAGATCCCTCCTTCCTGGGCAGGGTGTGAACATTCAGCGCTACCACCGCGATGGACTGTCACACAGCCAGACTCACAGGATGATGGTTGGAAGCCTGTTGGATGCTAAGACTGGACTCACCTGGACAGAGCACAGCCCTTCTGTCCCTGTCACCGTGGTGCTGAGCCCGCTGACCTGCAGACCTGTTTCCAGAATCCAGAGGGAGCTGCGGCTCTGCCGGCTGAGGGTTTCTGTCCAAGCTCGCAGCTCTGGCCACCCCGTGTCACTGCTGACCGGAAAGGTAGGGCTCTCTGCTTCCACACGGGGGAGAGTGGCACCCAGGGTAGGCATGTCGCCGCTCTGACAGACCACTTTGATCCATGTGTCTGCAGCCCAGCCCCATCCGAGGTGGCGTCGGGGCACAGGGTCCCCCTCATGCCGTGGGGTGCTGCCTGTCTGACTCTCTCTAAAGGTGATCAGCTTGAGTTTTCAACATGAGGGGGTCAAAGGACAGGTTCTCCATTTCTCTGCGGTTCTTCACAGGCTGGACCAAGGAATAAATGAACCCTCGGAATGATTAGGAAAAGTGGAGCTCAAACCGAATAACGTGACTCGAGCAAAGATTTATATTCTGAACTGAGGCCTGGAAGTCGGTCTGGGCGCCGGGGGAGGGGAGAGTAGAGGGGCGGGTCTCTGGGGCCAGGAGACAGGTTTCTTACAGAGGAAGGACTGTGTACACATTAAGTTTGGAGTTAGACCTTCGCAGACGACACTCTTCCGTGGAATAAAGACGGCTTCTGAACTAGAAGAAGGGAGCAGGCCCCGGGCAGCAGGTGGCTTCTCTCACTAAGGGCAGGGGCTAGAAGACCAGGGGCTCCCCTCTGCCCGTGGGCTGTCCTCCGTGTCCCGGTCCCGCCACAGAGGGGCGTCCACAGACACCCTTTCTGAGAGACCAGGGGTCTCTGTTCTAACCTGCACAAAAGTCTCTGTTCTGATGCTTCCCTCATTCGTTTCCTAGTCAGTAAATCATTTTCTGAAAACAGGCATTCAAACCAATGACATTTGGGTTCCCTAACTCTTCAATGAGAGTTTTTAAAGGGATTGAGGTACAAATCATCTATTTTTCTTCTTGGAAATACAAACAAAATGCCACGAATAAAATGGAAAGAGTTCTTAATTATACTGATATAAAAATAAGCAAAGCCTTTTAGTGCGGCTGTCCCAGCAGAGGAAACAGACGGTCACTGATCTCAAGACATGGCTTCAGGGAGGCACTCTGGAAGGGAAAAGCACTTTCACGTACTTTTAATCGAGAGTTTAGATGAAAAGTCACCTAAAATTTTAAATGGGAACATAGAGAGCCGTTTCCTCCACAATTTAAAGGCAGTCTTTTCATTTTCTCTCCATTTTTTCCTTTTAAATCTTTCCAATTTCACCCACATTTTATTTGGCCGTTTTCACTCTTTGGGGCTATGAAACTGAAGACCGTCTCTGAGGTGTCGTAGCTCCTGACTCGCTTGCTATGTCTCCTTTTTGCCACTGAGTTGTTACGGAGTGAAGAAACTTGATGCCCGGCCTGGAAAAGAGAAGGAGGGAGGGAGGGAGGAGGAAGGAGGGGAGAATATCAGCACACGCCACTGGCATTTATGTTTCCTTGTGGCAACAGCGCCCATCAGATTTTCCTGTTTTACCCACTTGATCCTGCCTTCATCAGCTACTGAAACGTGCAGAGAACATAGGCTTTTTAAAAGATGTTTTTTTAATAAATAGGACCCAGCAGTTCCACTTCTGGACACATGTCCAAAAGAGTGGAGGCGATTTTGAAGAGATATTTACCCCTCAGCGCTGTTCACAGCGGCCAAGAGGTGGGAGCAGCCGAGTGTCCAGGCGGAACAGACTGGGCCACCCAGAAGGGGTCACTACTTAGCCTTAAAAAGGAAATTCTGACACTGGCGACCAGGGCGGACACGGGTGAAACCAACCAGTCACAAAAGGACAGATTCTGCTTCGATGAGGCTGCGGGATTTGTCAGATGCTGAGATGGAAAGTGGACCGGTGGCCGCAGGGGCTGGAGAGCGGAAGGAAGGGACAGGGTCGGTGCAGGGTGGAAAAGGGCACACACGGAACCCTGGGGGGGGGCTCCACTTACACTGCTCGACTGTCCACCTGCAGAGGTTTTTTGTTAGGGCAAATTGCATGCGAGACATTATTTCCCACAATTAAAACTTTCTCATTGCACTGCTCCGACACGCGATTCAAAACCACCAAACAAAACCCACGTTCACAAGACAGCGTGGCGCTGGGGTTTCCTCATTCACGATGGCTTCGCCCAGTGTTCTTGGGGCTTGGGGGATTGTTTCCGGACATCTGGAGTCATTTCTGCTATTTCTTTTCAGAATTTAGATTTGTTTGCCTAGAGGAGTCTCCCCACAGCACCCTCTGCTGCCCGTTATCGACACCCTCACCAGGTGGCGCCTGGTTACAGTCCAGGAGCCCGCACGACGGTCACCGCAGACACAGTGACAGGTCACTCGGGTGCCGCACACTCTGTGGTCTGGACACGTGTGAGGACGTGTGTCCACCGTCCAGTGTCGCACGGGCAGTGTCAGGGCCTGAGACCCTCTGCGCTCCTGCTCGTCCTCCTCCGCCGACACCAAGACCGTTCTCTGTCTCCCTGCTCCGCCGGTTCCGGGAGGCCCCGGAGCTGGGACCACAGTGCATGATCTTTATAGACAGGCGTCACTCAGGGACGCGCAGGTGAGGTCCCTGCCTGTCTTCCGGTGGCTGACGGCTCTTTCCCTTTCAGCCGCATGCGCTCACGGTCGGGATGGACCACAGTTTATTCGCTCAGCTACTGAGGGACACCTTGGTTGCTTCCACCTTTTGGCCATCCCGATACGCTGCCGTAAACGCCCGTGTGCAGGATTCTCTGCGCCTGCTATCTTTTGGACAAAAACTTGTTTTGATGAATTGCCCTGTGGCCATTGCTGGTGGGGAGACTGCGCCCGCGGCCTGTAATACAAAGGGCTGCGCAGACGTCCGCAGGCCCTGAAAGATGCGAGTTGCCGGCCGTCCACTCAGAAGGGCTCCAGGAGAGGCCAGCCAGGCGGGGTGCAAGGAGTGACAAGTCTCAGCACAGCCTGGCAGGTGGCCCGGTCTGCTCCCGCAGCAATTCAGCTTCCCATCAGAACACGTGTTGGGGATACCGGCTTTGGGTCCCAGAGAACTCTCTCCAACAATCTGCATCTGCAGCTGACTCCTCTCCCTTTTCCTGTCTGTCGGTGCCCAGATGCGGCTCCATCTGCTGGACAGGGGTTTCCACGGAGCTCGAAGCCCGCCCCAGGAGGGGCAGAGAGCTGGGCTGTGTGTTTCTCCACATTGAAGCAGTCAAGGTCAAAACCACTCTTATTGCAATGCATCTCTGATGGCATGAGGGCATGGCCATTACTGCTTCAGTTCATTATGAAGATCCACCTTTATTCCTGCAAAACATGAAGAAAACGTGTTTAAAAACTCTTGAGCGCACCCTGGTGGCCTGGCGGTGTACTACAACTGGGTGCAGTCCCCCATGCATCCCAAGGTCCTGGGTTCAAGACCAGGGTGAGGAGAACAGCCAATGATAGCAGCTGATAAAGATAAATGAAACGCTTCTTCTTCCTCCCTCTTCCTGCCTGCTTGCCTGCTCGCCTTCATTCTTGCCACATCTTTCCTTTAATAAAAGGAAAGAAAAAAAGAGAGAACTCTCCATTGCTCTCCCACGTCCTTGGTTTTTCATTCCAGTCATTCACCTTTTTATTCTGGGTCACGTCTTCAGGGAGTTTGAATGTTTTCATGTTAGGGAGAACATATTAGTGCTTCTGCAGCAGCAAAAATATCATCTGAATATACATACACCTTTGTCTTTAGATGTCTGTGAGGAAAGTAGATTTATGCTATTCAAGAAAAACACCATACTCACTTCCATATGAATCATTTGATAATATTTGCTTCCCATGGTAAGCGTGAGAGAATTACATTTGCTCTAGAAAATCATATCTTTCTTCGCTCGTCAATTTCTCCCCACTGTCTTTTTGGGTTTTCTCTTCTTTTTTTCCTTCTTTGTGGAGACCCCATTGAGCCTGCAGGACTCAGAGATCTGCTCTGCCCTTTGAAATTCATGAGCTCCCAGGGAATCCAGATCCGATTCTGCCCAAATGCTTAAGCCGTGAGGTTGCAAACAGAAGATTCCAGAGGAAACTTCAGACTCTGTCCTCCCGGGGCTTTCCTTCTGAAGCTTCGCCTTTCATCTGACACGTGTGGCAGGCCTAGGCAGGGCGTCGCGCCCACTGCTGTCCACATTTCCATCCTTGTCAGGACTGTCCTCTGAAAAGCACCCCTACAAAGCGGGAGCAGCCGGCTCGGAGAAGTCAATATTTTCCACCTTCTCTTCACCCTGTGTGTGCAGAAGCCTTTCTAGTTCACTTCCCTTTTGTTGCGGGTTTGTTGCGGGCGAGTGTAGGTAGAGAAAAACAGCTTTCATCTTCTTCCTTCTGTGCAGAGTCAAAACGAAGAAGCACAAACCACTTTCTGAGATTTCACTGCAGCCTGTCTTTCCATGAAGCCGGGTTCGTGAAAGCTGGGAGGGAAAGGCAATGGCACAAAGGGAAGCAAGAGCGTATTACTGCTGAGGTCACGGTTCTTCAACTCGCTCGTTTCATTAATGTGGTTCTTGTTTATTTAATTGTAGTAACTTATTCTACACATTAAAATGGATTCATAGGTATAGTTCCCCATACATGCAGTTTCTTCATCCTCAGATATGTCAGCACACCTGCCCTCCACCATATCACCAAGTGTTCTTCCCCACCGTCCAGGGGCCCCGCCACCACTGTCCCTGCCACCCACCCAGTCCCGTTCCCCACTGGTTCCATTAGAGCCTCAGTTCTAGTGCAAGTGTCCAATGGTTAGTTGTGTTTCATCTGTTCCTTTGTTTTGTCTGTTCACCTTCCACCTGTGAGTGAGGTCAGGTCTCTATCTTTCTTCTTCTGACTTGTTTCACTGAGCATCATCCCCTCTAGGTCCATCCATGTTGATTCAAATGACAGGGTTTCATCTCTTCTCAGGGCTGTGCGGTGTCCACTGTGTATATGGACCACATCTTCTTGATCCATTCATCTGAGGCTGGGCACTTAGGCAGTTTCCAGTTCTTAGCTTTTGTGAATAGAGCCGAAGTAAACAAATACCCAGAAGTGGAATGACAGGATCATATGGGATTTCCTTCGTCAAATTTTTGAGGAATCTCCACACTGTTCTCTGTAGGGGTTGCACCAATTTACACTCCCACTAATAGTGCAAAAAAGTGTTCCCTTTCCTCCATATCCTCGCCAGCATTCGTTGTTTCCAGGCTTTTGGACAATATCCAGTCTCTTGGGTTTAAGGTGATATCTCATTGTGTTTTGATTTGTATTTCCCTGAAAGTCAGGGAGAAGGAACATAATTTCATGTGCTTGTTGGACATCTGTATACCCTCTTTGGAAAATTTGAATTCCTCTTCCCATTTTTTGATTGGATTGCCTATTTCTCTGTAATGGAGTTTTATGAGTTGTTTATATATTTCAGATACCAAGCTCTTGTCAGATATATGAAATTCAAATATCTTCTCCCAGTTAGTAGGTTGTCTTTTTGTTTTGTTGATGATTTCTTTCACTGTGAAGAATTTTAGTTTGATGTATTCCTGGTTATTTAGTTTTCTTTGTGCTTCCCTTGATGCTGGAGTTGAGTCTGCAAAGGCCTTTCTAAGGCTGATGTCATGGAATGTCTTTCCTATGTTCCAAGAATTTTATGGTTTCCAGTTTTATGCCCAAGTCTCTAGTCCATTTTGAGTTAATTTTTGTGATGGTGTTAGGGTGGTCTAGCTTCATTCTTTTGCATGCTGTTGTCCAGTTTTCCCAACACTATTTATTGAAGTGACTTTCCTTTCTCCATCATATGCTTTTGACTTCTTTGTCATAGATTAACTGACTGTGTGTGAGTGGGTCTGTTTCTGGTGATTCAGTTCTATTCCACTGGTCTGTGCCTGTTATTATTCCAGTGCCACATTGTTTTGATCACTATTGCTTTGTAGTATAGCTCAGTGTCTGGGAGAGCATTCCCTCCAGATCAGGTGTTTTTTGTATTTTTGTTTTTCTTTTCTTGTCACTGCTTTGGCCATTTCAAGGTCTTTTGTTGTTCCATACAGATTTTTATGATTTTTTTTTTTGCTCTATTTCCTGGAAATAAGCCATGGGATTTTAATGGGGATGGCATTAAAGCTGTATATGGCTTTAGGTAAGATGGCCATTTTAATGATGTTGTTTCTTCCCAACCATGAGCACGGGATGTCATTGCATCTCTGTGTCTTCCTCTAGTTTTTTAAGAAGAACTTGTAGTTTTCAATGCACAGGTCTTGCACCTCCTTTGTCAATAACTTTGTTCTTAATAACAAGAGGTATGGTCCTTCAAAACAGAGGGGGTTCACCCTCTGATGTGAGGAGGAAGTAAGTAACCTTATGTTTAAAGCCTTACTTACCCAGTCCCTTGGGCCTAGAATGTGCATAATAAATACCTACGAATGAGAATGAGAAGAATGAGCAACTGGACTGATGCAGGAGTCCGAGTTCTGGACCAACTGAGATAGTGTGTTTGTGGGCCATGGCTCTGGGCTGTTGGCCTCATTCTCCAGTCTGTCATCTAAACAGCTGGAGATCCAATCATTTAAGTTTAGTGTCTTCTATATTCAGAGTAGGTCTTTCTCAAGGTGCTTTCACTCTGTTAAGCCTTTTCATTTTCTTTCCATTTTTTAGAATATCAATTTTACTGAAGGAATGTTACATCATAAAGTTGTATGTGTTCAGTGAGTAGAGACAGAAGGAGAAAGACCAAGACGATTTCACTTAAGTGTGGTATCTGGAAAAGCCAAGCAAACAAATGAGTCAAATCAAACAAAAAGAGACATTTAGTTTATAAAATCCAATTACTAGTCACCCAAAGGGAAAGTGGAGAGGGGTGGGCAAATTGGGAAAGGGGAGAAAGGTATGGTGAAGGAAGAACTGGCTGGGGCGGTGGACACCTGTATCATGTACAGGTGTTGATTTACCGTTATAATGCATACCTGACACCTGGATATGTGAGGACACACTGTTCCTTCAGTAAACATTTATAGATTAAATAAGTTAATATATAAGTGTATGTATATATGCTGGATGTGTGCTTCAGCACACATCAACAGCTGTATATCATGCTTTCTTTCCCAACAATTTACTGCGAAGGGTAAGAGCCATCTTTGAACAAGCCTTTTGTTCAGATCTGACTGAGGCCTTGAAGCAGCAAGCTCTACATCAAACCTTTACACTTGACACTCTCTTCTGAACACAGCAAAGTATCTTTCCAGTTTATAATAGAGGAACAAGTTAATATTAACATAGTATTTTATATCGGGACTCCCCTAGACATTCGAATTCTATGCTAAATTCTTCCCGTCCCTAACAGAAATGAATTTGACTTGCAGGCCGCAGCTGTGTTTCCATCGAGAGGCTGTACGAAGGAAATGACCACACGGACCTTGCCGGAGTCTGGCCTCTGGTCTGCCATCATCGTGTGAGTCCGAAGACCTATCCAGTCCCTCGAGCTGCCCCGGGCACTGCCAGTCACGGCTCTCCAGCGCCATGTCCAACTTCTACCTGACAATCAGGACCACCGTGGTGGAGCCCAGCAGGCAATTTCCAGCCATCATTTTTTTGTTTACCTTTTAACCTGGAAAGAACAGCAGATTATTGAAAAGGGACAAAATAGGACAAGGAAGTCCTGCACGCCATTCCAGCAGATTCCACAAATGTTACCATGTTTTCACCATTCTCTCTACATCTGTGAAGGCCTGTGTGCACTCCTGAAATATTTAAGAGGAAGTCACAGACTAACACAGCAACCCGGTACCAAGAAGCCCTACCTGCCTCCATGTGCTTTTGCTAATTAGGATGAAAATAACCACAGCACAACAAACAACACCAGGACCTCGACGTTTATATAAGACTATTACCGCATCGAAGGAACTTTTTCCAATTTCTCCAATTGCTCCATTACCATTTTTCCCATAAAAATTTTCCCATCCACTGTTCAATATGGAAACACACACTGTTTTACATGCTAAACATCTCTTTCTAACCTGGCGCGGTGACTGACAGGTCTTTCTGGGACCTGTCTTCCTTGGCGCGTGCGCTCTGCAGAGAGCACGCTGCGTGCGTTGTGTCTGCGGTTCCCACAGTTAGGTCCAAGCTGTCCATTAGCAGGAGCCCTCAGAAGTGACACTGTCTGCTTGTCCCCGTCCTGACCAGGTTTGGAGCCTCTTGGTTTCTCCACCGGAAGTTAAAGTTACTGTTGGAAGATGTGCACTGTCCCAGGCATTCCATTGTGTTCCCATAGACTTGCCATTTCCTCTTGTATTATATGATTTTAAGTTGGAACCAAAATTGCTTTTTTCCACTGACAGGGATCTGTTAATATTGCTCTTCTGATCTAAAAACTGTCCCCTATTTTGCCAAGGCAGCCTTCCAGCTGTCGCCTGTCCTTTTAACACATCCTCATTATTTATTCTCAGAGCGCCTTCTTCGTTCGAGCATAAAAAGATGTGCTGACTCATGCAGCCATTCCCTGCCTCAGCCATTTCATCAAGAAACCTTTCTTCTGTTTGTGGAAGGTGACATTTAGAAACCATGGTCTGGGCCACAGGTGCTATTTGTCACTAGGTTGTCACAGGCACGTCAGGACCGAGTTAGAACACACAGGCGCACTCACCAAACCATCCTCAGGTCCACCAGCTCTAGAGATCAGAATTCGGTGCTGGGTCTCCGAGTCTCACGTCATGGGGTCTGCCGGGTGGCCTTCCTTCCAGAGGCTCCGGGAGAAGTTGTCTCCTGTCTTTTCCGGAGTCTAGAGGCCGGCATTCACGGACCTTTTCCTTCATCCTCAGTGCCACGGCATCTTGCTATCTCTCCCTGACTCTGAGCTTTGTCAGCTGCCTTTTGACTCGGTTTGTGGTGTGTGTGGTTTACCATCCTCTCACTGCTCCTGGTTTTGAATTTGTTATAATGCCAAACAACGCCATTAGTTACTAGTTACCAGCTCTCCGAACTGGT
Source organism: Solenodon paradoxus (assembly GCA_004363575.1). Classification (NCBI taxonomy): domain Eukaryota; kingdom Metazoa; phylum Chordata; class Mammalia; order Eulipotyphla; family Solenodontidae; genus Solenodon; species Solenodon paradoxus. The sequence continues at coordinate 65,120 of RJWH01003477.1, forward strand.
TTCTATATAGTTCCGTGTAGACATGGGATGTCACTTCCTTCCCCCCGTAAAGGGCTGCTGCGAGCGTCACAGCCTACAAAGTCTAAAGTATGAGAAGTTTTTCTTAATAGTGAGGGAGCGAGAGATGGAGTTCCCTGGTGGTCTCCGGGTTGCAATAATAAATCCCTCTAAAAAAACAGGGGTTTAGTGGGAACCTGGGGGCGGGGCGGATATGTAAGTGCCTCCTAAATTGTATTAAGAACACTTCAGGCACTTTCTGGGGGAGCAGCGGCAGAATCTGCTGCCTCTGGCCGGCAGGCTCCGTAGAACCCAACGACCCGCATCGCAGGGCCAAATGAACAACTAAATAAAAACAAAGACGCTTCTTCCTCCTCTCTTCCTGCATGTCTGCCTACTCCTTCATTTCCTGACCTTCCCTTTAAAGCCAGGATCGACTTTGGGGGCCAAAGTCCGTGGTAAGCGTTCTATGTTAACTTTCTTTCCTGTTAAGGCCCTTTTCTAGAAGAACGAGGCTGGGAAAGGAACTCATCAATATCCCTAGTCTCCAGCTAGGCCCAGTTTCATCCAAATCAGCGTCTTACCCACCAACCACTAGGTTCTAAGTGCACCCCTGTAATTTTTAAGGTGTTTTTTCATTCAGCATGGGAATGAAATACGTTCTCCAAGATGAACACAGCGATGGTATGGAAGTCATTGCTAAATGAAAGTTGACTTTTTATTTTTAAGTGACTTCTTTTGAAGGAAGAATACTGCAGCATCACGTGAGTTTCAGGTGGGCGTCACAGCCCCCCCCCACCAGTCCAGGGAAATTACTTTTACACGTTCAGCTCATTGCTAACACAGAGGGCGTGGGTCCCGCAGGGCTGTGTGTCGGGAGATTAAGCAGAGAACTTTTATCAGCGACTAGCAAAACCTGGCAGCGAGCCCCGCTCCTGACCTCCGGCCTCCCCGGGCGAGCCCCAGGCGTGGGCGGGGCCAGGGTCCCCGCGGGGCTCCGGAGGGGCCGGGGCTCGCAGCGCGCGGAGCTTGAAACGCGGCCCTGTCGCCGCAGGTTCCCAGCACCGGCTCGCCCAGGCCGGGCGCTCCCGCTCCGGGATTTCCGAGCCGCGGCGGGCGGGGGTGCTGCCCCTTCCTTAGGGGTCCGCACAGACCGGCAAGGTCACCGAGTCCGCCCTCCTGGTCCCGCTGAGACGCCGGTCCCTTCAGTGAGATCAGTGTCTACATAACACAGCATTTCTTCTCTGCGACGCCTGCTCTGGAGCGTCGGCTCGCGTTTCACGCAAAGAACAAGTCTACTCATGCACAAGGCACCGCGGGCGCCGAGGTCCGGGGCTCCCTGGAGTGTGGGGACCCCGTCGGAGTCTGGGGTCCCCGCGGGAACGGGGTTCGGGGTCCCCCGCGGGAATGGAATCTGGGGTCCCCGTCGGGAGTCCGGGGTCCCCGTCAGAGCCCCGGGTCGTGAGGCCCAGGTCTGCAGACCCACGGGTAGGAGTCTGCGCGCTGCTCCCCTCCCCTCGGCTCCTCGGAAAACGCGGACGGGCGGATTCACGGATGCGGAAGTGACGGCGCGCCGCTGTGCGCATGCTCCGCGCCCGCCGCGCGGATCCGGGTCTCGCGGGTTTCATGGCGGCCCCCGGCGCTCCCGCGGCCGCGGCCCTGAAAGGTGAGGGGCCAGGCCTCGGGCTGGGCGGGCGGGGGTGGCGCCGCGGGTGCTGGACGGCGGGGCGCGGGGAGGACTCGCCCGGAGCCCCCGGCCGTCGGGCGTGAGACCTGGCCTCGCCCACCCGCCCGGAGCGCGGAGCGCGGAGCCCGGAGCCCGGAGCCCGGAGCGCGGAGCCCGGAGCCCGGAGCCCGGAGCGCGGAGCGCGGAGCCCGGAGCCCGGAGCCCGGGCCGCTTCCTGGGCCTTCCCCGCAGGGCTGCCGGCGGGGCCAGGCCGACCCCGGGGGGCGGGAGCCCACGCGGACCGCCGGCTGCTGCGGTGCCGCTGCTTCCCGGCCGGCCGTCGGGCGACGGCGTGGGGCACATCTGCTCTGTCCGCGACGGAGAGCAGCCGCCTGCACCGGAAAACGAAGGTCGCGGAGGTGCGGACGCCTGAGTCCTTGACACTTGACTCGGGTGCTACTTTAACAGGCTTCTAGTAGAAGTTTTATCTGAACAGTGATGTTACTGAAGGAAGATTGCATTTTAACATTAACTGGGTTTGAGAGAAGCATGATAGTAGATTTCCGTCTGTCCATGAAACAGTAAGTTCGCCACTGTTTCCTTTTAGGAGAAATTTTAAGTTCACTCTTGAAGGAAAGCAGAGCAAGAGAAAAATGGATGGAAATCCCTCAGCCAGGGATCCCGGACGAACAAAAGATGTTTTTTGCTGATGTCTTGTTTCTTTTCAGATGTCGTGGCTTATGTTGACGTGTGGTCAGCCAACAGAACCGAAAATTACTCAAAGACGTTTACAAACCAACTTGTGGAGATGGGGGCAAAGGTAAGAAATACATTTTGCCATTAAGGAGGCTCCTTACTTAGACTGTGAAGGACAAAGTCGACTGTTAGTGGGAGAAGAAAGAACGAGATTGCAGGACTAGAGATCCTTTGGATTCACACAGCAGTGGGTCTCATGGGTCAGGAGCGAGAACTCTCACTGAAAATAAGACTCTCCTCTGGGTGACTTGGATCTTGGGAGCCGTAAATCAAGGTGAGGAAGGCAGGAAAAGGGTTAGGTTTTTAAATGGAAGGTGGTAAGCGTGTGCACGCTGGAAATTCAGATAGGCAGGTGGATAGAGCAGTCTGCGTAGGGATTGTCAAGGCCCACAGGTGTGGGTAAGGTTTCAGGTGCTCAGAAGGAAAAGTGCTGGAGGTGGAAACCCCTTAAGGGAGCAGGGGGCCAGGGCAGAGTCGGGGGAGACGGGAGAGTCAGGACGCTTCAGAGGGGCTCAGAATCCGAAGATGCAATTTAAAACCCTGAGGACTCTTCAGAAAAGTTGAGAGTGGCATGTGTACGTTAGTTTGCCAGCTCTAAAGGTCATCGTTCAGTGTTGTGGATAAAGGGATGGAGTTAGCACAGAACCATGAGATTAGAAGGAAGGAGATGGTTTATGGCGACTTCTCAGAGGGGCAGTGAACAAAAGTAAGTGTTTTGTGGGGGGGTGAATGGCGGCTGTAGCAGTAAGGCTGGTGATGGGAGAGGGTCAGGAGGAAAGAAAGCATATCTTTAAGAGGGGGGCCAGAGATTGGTGGGCGGAGGCCAGAGGGGCCCAGGCATGGCATGTACCGAGGCAGAGTGAATGCCTGGATTTGGGTTCAGCCTGGTTCTTTGCTGGTGGAGGCAGGCAGGACAGGGCTGGCTTTGGAACCTAGGAAGCGCCTCCGTGGTAACCTGCCCCACACTGGTGCTGGCGCAGGTCCTGACTGAGAAGAAGCCAGAGAGGGAACACAGAGCCACCTGATGGCTTTGGAGGCTAGTGTTAAGACCTCACGTCGTGGATCTTCATGATTTTCAGCTTTTATTCAGGTGTTTCAAGTAGAGTGAGTGTAGATTCAGCAGCTACCATCCTACCACCTGATTGTCTCCATGACTCTACCGTATACTCCGATGTATCCACGCGTTTTGTCTTTGCTGAACTCCTTGAAAGTCAGCCCCAGGTATCACAATTTGTTCGTAAATAAAATCATTACACAATTTTTATTTTTTTTTAGAAGCAGGAACATCTTCCTGTGTAGCAGAAAGTCCGTTGTCACCCCTGAGAAAGTCACAGTGACTCCCCAGCATCTCGGGTGGTTGAATGCATTTCTGCCCTGCCGGGCCCGCCTCGTCCCGTTTCTGGCGGCACTCACTGTGCGTTGAACTTGCATTTTCTTGAACCTTCACAGCCTGATCGAGTCTCCAGTGCATGTTTTCTTTGGGTTTCCTCCTCCTTGAACCAGGAACCTTCTCTGAATTCTGTAACTAGCCCTTTGCTGGACGTACCAACAGCAGTGTCAGCCACGGTGGCTGGTCCTGTCACCTCCTTCACAGGATCTTGGGTGATGGTTGTTTTTCCCTCAGTGGTTATTCTGTTCTGTTTGTTCATTTGGTTTTTAGTGATCTGTTTTAAATCCGTTTCTGCATCCAGGTTGTAAGTGTTTTCTCCTGTGTTGTTTTCTGGAAGCTGATCACTGCTCTCACTTGCCAGTGTGTTTGGAACTGACTTCATGTAGCGTGAAGTACTTGCTCATTTTGCTTCCGTGTGACTCTTCTTTTGTCTCAGCACCATTTCTCGAAAGACTGTCCTTTCACTAGGGGCTGCTGTGGCACCTCTGTCGTCAGTCAGGTGACTGGTTGTCTGTGCTCACGACAGGCCCCCCCGTCCCGGCTGCCCTTCATAATCTCCTGAATCTTCCTGCTTGTTCTCAGTGTGTCCTGTCTACTCGTAGCCTTGCAGTTTTCCAGAGACATTTTAGAATCAGTTTGTCAATTTTCATTATAAAGCTGTTTGGGGATTTTGATTGGAATTGAGTTGATAACAACAGGTCAGTATGAAGAGAATAGGTGTTTTTACAAATTTGAATCCTTCCAGGCCGTGATCCCATGCCTTTGTTGACTTAATTTTCTTTGAGTAATGCTTTTTAATTTTCTCTGGTCATGTTGGTTACCATTATAAGTGGTATCTTAGAAATTCATTTTTCTAACAGCTGCTAGTATATAAGAAGAGCTGATTTTTGCATATCCACCTTGCTACCTGAAAATTTACCACACTCATTTATGATTTTTTTTCTGAGGTACAGGCAGGAATGAAGGCGAGTAGGCAAGCAGGCAGGAAAACAGAAGAGGAGGAAGCCCTTTATTTTATTTGTATCGTAGTCGTTGTTCATACTGGTTCTGTCCCTGCCCCAGGTCTTGAACCCAGGCCCTTGGAATGTATGTGGGCCTGCTCCCAAATCTATTTGACCACTAGGCCCCCAGGGCACACCCTCATTTATGAATTTTGTGACTTTTTTGGGATTTGAACAATGTACACAGTTGGCGCGCCCTGGCGGAGCAGTGGTTAGGTCAGTCGCCTCCGAAGGAGTCAAGGCAGAGACCCCCGAGCGCGAGTCCCAGGTCTGGGAGGAAGCAACCAGTGTCAACAACTAAGTAAAAACAAAATAAAGTGCTTCTTCCTGCCTGCCTGCTTACTCACCTTCATTCCTACTGCACCTGTCCTTCAAAAAAACCAAAGCTGCACAATTCAATCATATGCAGGTTTTCTGTTTTTTCCAATTTTCATAATGCCTCATTTCCTTCTCTGGACATACTGCACTGGCGAAGAGGGCCAGTGGGCAGAGAAGCTTTTGGTGTCCCCGTTTTGTTCCTCTTCTCAAGCTCTGCTCTGGGGGTCCACCTCAGCCAGGTTTCTACCCATTTTCACATCCTCACTTGCTAAGAGTTTCCCTTGTGATTACATCGTAAGCTTGGTTGCCTGTTTCTCTGCAGGTACCGAGATGGTCATTTGAATTTTCTCCTTCACTTTGTGGATGTAGTATATGCTAATGATTGGGTTTTCAACGCTGACCTTCTGCTGCCCCGGCAGGAGCCCAGTGGCCGCTCTGTCTCACATGCTGGCTGGTGGGCTGTGAGTCGCCTGTCAGTGTCTCCAGGAGTGGCAGGTGCTTTCCTGCCAGGTGAGCTGTCCTCACAAACAGCGGCACGGCGGCGTCCTCTCTTAAGTTCTGCGAGTTTGTGTAAGTGGTGTTTTTGCAGATTAAAACATTTTTGATTAAGAGGTTTAATTTGTTGGCTGGAGGATTAGGTATGTTTTCTCTTTTTTACAACGACTTTTAAAAGGCTGGGTTTATTGTTATTTTTGTTCTTTCCCTTTAGACATTGACCCACTTCATTTTCTGATTTGCTGACTTAAATGGGACACTAGCCTGCTGAGTCTTTTCCTGGTGGGACCTGGGTGAAGTACCCGTCCTCCTTTCCCTGTGGTGCTCACCGGGCGTTGAGTTCTTCCTTTTTTCATTGTTTTAAGAACTAATTTTTGGTGTTCTAGACTTATTACATTTGTTTTCTATTTTGTTAATTCTGACCTCACCTTGGGTCTTAATTTAACTCACATTTTGCATTTAATTAGCTGTTCTTACTTTTTCCAGCTTTTTGAGATGGGTGCATTTTCAGCCTTCTTTTATTTTTTTAACAAATAGTAATATCTGTTATTTCTTTAGCTCACAGTGCTAAATCGCATTTAGGATAGTGACGCTGTCCCGGTCTCTAGTTCACGCCATGCCCGCCCCCAGCGCTCCAGCGCCACCTTTCCCCTCACCCCTCCCACAGTGTTGTCAGGTTCTCTGTTTTCTCTTTTCCTGGGATCTGAGCAGCCTTCTGCCCTTTGCTGCACGTATTTCAGATGCACGGTTCTCCCTCTGAAGGGCTGTTGCTGCATCACACGAGAAGGCTTTCTCGGCTAAATTGTGTCTCGGTCCACTTTCATTTTCTCTTTTATCCCAGGGTTTTCCTTTGTCTCACCTCTTCCTCCTAGTGCTTGATTTGTGTTGGTTGTTGGCTTGGTTCTTTTCCGTGGAACATGGCATATTTGCAAGCGTTTGCTGTTAGAGACCGGGATGGAGTTTGCCCCAGGCAGCATGTTGGTAACCCTGACAGTGTGTGCGTCTGAGTCTAGCTTCGGGGCGTCAGGCTCAGACTGGGCAGCAGCCTGCAAGGCCATGGCTTCACCTCCAGCCCCCGTCCCCACTCCCAGGCCGGCTCCCCTGTTTGACCCTTGTCCCGAGAGGCCTGGTGAGCACTGAGTTTGACAGAGCCCTGTGGACAGTGAAAACAGAACCCAGACGCTAGACTCATCTCTGTGTGTCCGTCTGCACCTCGAATCTCAGCCCCAGGGCCCCTCTCTTCCCGAGGGCTCTCCAGGTCCCCCGAGTATGTGTGTGCACGTGTGTGTGCATGTGCATAGTGGATACGCGTACATGTTTCCACGGTTCGAGTAAAGTCACCGTGCATGTTAAGACACGGCGCCATGAAGCTGAACGTGAAGACAGGCTGGGTCCTCTCTTCTCCCCGTGTCCTGTTTGTCTTTCAAGGTGTCACTTCAGATCACGGCTGGGCTCCCAGAAGCCGCACGCGTTCTGCTTTCATAGGGTCTGTGCTCTGAACCTCAGGTGCAGGTGCCTCTGCAGGAAGACGCGGCCGGGTGGTATGACACCTGCGGGGGCGCGGTGTGCCCCTCCGGCCTTCTCCGCTGACGGCCGCGTTTCCCGTTTCCGGTGGCGTGTGCTTCCCACTCTTCGGGTCTTCCGTCCTGGCGGGGCCTGGTGTCAGGCTCCCTGCATCCCCTTATCTACAGCAGGTCCTTTCAGTTGAGCAACTTTCCTGAATTACTGCTTTGCTAGTTCTTCTCTGTTTTCTCTGTTCGGGTTTCAGCTCTTTGGTCGCAGCCTAAATTCTTAATTCCACCTCCTGTCTGTCCGTCTCCTGTCCTTTTGTTGTGCTCAGGGGTCTTGCCCGCTTCATTGTCCAAGACTTTCATAGGACGTTATCTTATGTCGTCATAGTTTTCATTTCCAAGAGCTCTTTTCTTCTCGGTTCCTTAAAGGCCTCCCTCCCTCCCTCCCTCCTTGGCGCGGCACCTCCTGCTGCAGAGGGCGGCTGTGATCTTCAGAGACGTGCTGGCCGGCGCTGCAGTTCTGGGGCGCCGCCTGCTGCCGGTGTCCTCGACTAGTGGTCCGGTCTGGTGCGCCCACTTCATGACGGCGCCCTCTCACCCGGCCCTTCATCCCCGGGCGTGTGGGGCAGCGGAGGTGCCGGCTCAGTCCCAGCCGCGCTGGAGTTGCTTTAAGCAGCACTGTCGTTCGTCACAGGGTTTCTCTGACAGATTTGAGAAGTGAGACTTTTGGGGGTGTGGACATTTTATTTTGACGAGTAAAGTGTCCTTATTGGTCGTCTGTACTCACGAGACCCCCGTGCCGGTAATCACCGACCTTTGTTTTGTTTGGTCGGCAGGTGTCGAAGACGCTGAGCAAGCAGGTGACGCATGTGGTCTTCAAGGACGGTTACCAGCGCACCTGGGACTGGGCGCGGAGCAGGCCTGTGAAGCTCGTCTCCGTGCTCTGGGTGGAGAGGTGGGTGCCGGCCCCGCGCGCCAGCCGCAGACGCGGGCTTCTTCCCGCCTTGCTCCGGCCTGGCCTGCGCTGGCGGAGTGGACCGCGTGAGCGGAGGCCCGGGCCGCGGAGGCCCGGGCCTCGGAGGCCCAGGGGCCGCCTGTGCTTGGAGCAGTGGGGCCGGGCCTGGGGCACGGGGCCTGGCCGCACGGACACATTGGTCACAGCTCTCCAGGCGACCGGGGGCCGGCAGGGCGGCCTCCATCCTGCGCCTCCCGCTGAGCACTGTCCCGATCTCCTTCCGACAGGGACACACGTTCACCCGTAGACATCTCTCTAGGGGCTCATCTCAAACAGGCACATCCTGAGGTCGGGTCAGGCTTCCTGTGAACTTGGGGGATGTCACAATCAAGCCCACAGCAGGGTGGCCGGGGGGCGGGTAGGAGGGGGCAGGGCAGAGGTAGGGGCAGGGCGGGGCGGTGCGGCCTGGCGGGCAGAGGGAGCGGTGGCAGCTGCTGACTGAGCAGGCGGTGTTGCCCCCTCTCCTGGGGCGCTGCGTGCTTCTCTGTAGACTGGAGGACGTGGGTGTGACTGGAGACGGAGGACTCGGGCGGACTGGGGGCCTTGGGAGTGAAGGAGTGTGTGTCCACGACAGATCCGCGAGCTCTGGGAGGACCGGGAGCTCTTCGACGTACTGACCTGGGGTGATGGGCACCGTGCAGGAGGCCTGGTGGACGGGGTTTAGAGCACAGATTTCTGGGAGAGGCTGGACACAGCGGCCTTGAGCACAGCAGTTGCTGACCGTCGTGTCCTCGTCAGTGATAAGGGGAGACGGGACTCCAGGTCTGAGCACCAGCGTCAGCCAGAGGCTGGGAGCGTGGTGGGGGTGGGCTGCCCCCAGTCTGGTGAGGAAGGCCCCAGAGGGTCGCGGGTCTGGGAGCTGACTGCGGGGTCCGCGCCGGGGCCTCCCGGTGGCCACAAGGGCTCGTGGCTGTGAGGGTGGATAGAAGCTGCGCGAGAGGAACCGTGGAGACAGCTGCAGGCAGAGAGCTGGGCCGTGGCTGTGGGTGCTGCTGTGAAGGGGGCACGAGACCGCCCACTCCCCGCGCCAGGCTTGCCTCTAGGTGACGTTTAACCACAGTGCAGCTGACCTGCTTCTCCCAGAGTGTGAGGCTGCAGAGCAGGCTCCTTCCGCGCCCCCACCTTGCGCCTCTGTCAGGTAGGTCCTGCATCTGTCCTGCTGCGACCTCACTGCTGCGGCTTGGGGCCCAGGTTTGGGGTGGAAGCGCAGCACCTTTGACCTGCTCCCGATCCTGGATCTGGAGCTCGTACTGGCTTCCCTCTTCCCCTTCCTTCCCTCTTTCAGAAACTTTGACTGCTGGCTTTTAACGGACACCCTTTCTGCTGTTTTTATTCATTCATGATTAGTGGTAGCATTAAGGACTACACCATGTCACCCTAACTTTCCTGGTCCGCTTAAACTCAGTGTCTCCCCGCCTCTTACAGGTCCAGGAACTTGGCTGGCAGGCGTGTTCGCTCCCCTGCCCACTGGCCCGGCCATCCAGGTGTTTGTGCCCTAGAGCTCCCATGAGGTGGGGTGTGTCTTCCTTTAAGTAAAGCAGCAGTCTCCTGTGCATCTGTATTTTCAGTTTCCGTTGCTCTTCATTCCTGAAGAGCTGAGTTTCCTATTACTACTTCCTTTCAGTGTGAATCGTTACATTTAGCCTCATTTAAATTTAGATCAAGCTCAGGTCATACAGAACTTGTCTTTCCGTTCACTTGAGTGGGTTTCACACTCTTCAGAGTTTGTAACCATCACACCACCCGACTCAACATGGTCTCTGTCCCCCGAGAGGCCGCTCTTGAGCTCTTGGCCCCTGTTCCCCACTACCCCCCAGCCCGGCCACCGCATTGCGCGCTCTGTGTCCGAGGGTCCCTGCTGGGACTCAGCCTGTAGAGGGACATGCAGCGCATGGCCTTTACGTCGGGCCCTTTCCACATGACGGGCTGGCGGGTTTGCTCCCGTGTCTGCCTGACTGTGTCTGAACACTCTTCTCTGTTCGCCACACTTCTCTGACATCTGGGCTGTTACGAACAAGACTCATGACCATCGGTACACCGTGCGTGACGTGTCTGTCCCACATTGGGGACGCGCGCCCGCGCTGGCGGGGCTGAGCCGGGCGGTCTGCGTCCTGTGTGCCCAGCTCCGTCTGAGGTGCCCCTGTTGACCACAGCTTCGGTCTCGCCGAGGTCCCGTTCCTGTTTCTCCAACGACTGAAGATGCGGAGCAGCTTTTCGTGGTTTGATTGGCTATTTGCATGTCTTCTCTGGAGAAATGTCTTCAAATGCTTTGTCCAGTTAGAAAAAGGGGCTTTTTTAAATTAATTTAAAAAATGTTTATTTTTAAAGAGGAAAGCTTCAGGCAGGAGAGGAAGAGGCATTTTAATTATTAGTCGTTCATTTGGTTTGTCTCCCCACACTCCTTGCCAGGCCATGAACTGGGGTCCTTGGGCTGTATGTGGACTGCGCCCCAGGCACAGGCTTAACCCCTGAGCCACCAGGTGCACCTTATTTTCCCTTTTGTGTTAAGTTGTAGGAGTTCCTCGCAGGTTCTGGTGTTATCTGTGGTCACCTCCTTTTCTGTGGGTCATCTTTTCACTTTCTTGGTTGTCTTTGGAAGCACACAAGTTTCAAAAGTTCAGTTGATCTCACCTGCCTTTTGGTGCTGTTGTTTTAAATGTCACATTCACTAACTCACTGCTTACTCCCAGGGCATGAAGATTTATACGCAGGCCTTGTCCTAAGTGATTCAGAGTTTTCTCTCCAGAAGAGGTCGACAGTCGTCCGTGCTGAGCTCATTTGTGCACGTGATGTGAGGGCCCCTCCCCTCGAGTGCGCGCTTCAGGAGTTCCAGCCCCGTCTGTCTGGGCCTGTTCTTTGCCCAGTAAGTGGTCCCGATCTCTGTGACCTCAACCAGGAGTTACCTGTGTTCTCAGTGTTTATTTTTATGTCGCGTCACGCAGCCTTGACTGCGGTGACTTCACCCTAAGTTAGAAATTGGGAAATGAGTCCTTGAGTTTCGTTTTAATTTTTAAGGCTGGCTATCTGCCTCCCTTGTACTTCCACACGAACTCGGTTAGCATGTCCATTTCTCCTAAAAAGTACGCTAACAGTGGACAGAGGTGGTCTGATTAGAAGGGGGTGAAGTCGAATTCAAGGGGGCGGTTTGCCATCCTAAATATTATTGACCCCCCACTCTGTGACCAGGGTGTGTTTTCATTGTTTCAGTTCTTTACTTCCCTTCCACGATGTCATGATTTTCAGTGTAAGTCTGACATCCCGTAGGTTACATCTATTCCTACGTTTTGCTGGGTTTTTTAAATTTCCTTTTAAGTGGAATTGTTTTCCACATTTCACTTTCAGACCGGGCACTTGGTCCTGCGTAGAAGTAAACCTGACATCTGCACGCGGTCTCGTGTGTGCCCCGCAGACCTCAGTGACGGCGGTGCCGCTGAGCCGCGGGCTCTTTCAGGGCTGCGCCCGGCTGCCGCGGGTCCCTGCGCTTGGGGCGGCGATGAGCAGCGGCGGCGCCAGACGGAATCAGTCAGAAGGGCAGGCGGCAGTCGTGCAGGCAGGACCACGTGTCTGAGGCCGCCGCCATGCATGCCATGACATCACCGGCAGGAGGGATTTGGAGACGGCTCTTTCACACTGTCGTAGCTGCTCTTGTGGACCACAGTGTCAGGACTGTCGGTTCCAAGGGCCTTTCTGACTAGCCGGAGACAGTTCTACTTCCTTTCCAGTCCGGATGCCTTTTCCTCTTTCTCTTGGGGAGGAGGTGGCTGTCTGGCTGCCAGGCTACACCCTGCAACGCAACACAGGGTAAAACCAGCGCTGAGCGGGCACCTCGGTCTGCAGGGGGGTGGGGTGGGGCCGCGTCCTTTCTTTTGTCGTCAGGGTGATGCAGGCGTAGCTTTCTGCAGGCACGTTTGCTCCTGCTCGGTTATCATTAGATTACATGTCAGTTTATGAATGCCTTTTCCGTGCCCGTCGACGTATTCGCGTCTCGTTTCTCTTTCATTCTTTCATGGTGAGTTGGACGGATGTCAGACTGAGCCAGCCTTGCACTCTGGGTGACCTGCTTGGGCGTGTGCAAAGCGATTTGAAGGCGCGGGCGCGGACTGCCCATGCCTCTCGTTTTACTTTCGTGTCTGCTCATGTGGCGTGTCGGTCTGTGGGCTTCTCGTGGTGACTGGTTTCACGTCAGGACGATGCTGGCATCACCGTCGGGATGTGTTCGTCTGGTGTTTGAAGGGTTTGTAAGGGTTGGTGTTAATTCTTCTTTAACATTTGGTAGAATTCGCCAGGGAAGCCATCGGGCTTAGACTCCTTTTGTGGACAGTTTGGGGTCCTGAGTTAATCTGGTCGCAGTCCGTTCAGATACTTTGTTCTTGTGTATGAGTGTCTCTGTCCTTGTAGGGCTGTCCATCTCACCTGGGTCATCGAACTGTTGGCACACACTTGTTCTCAGTCCGGCTGTGCCTGTAAGGGCCAGGAGTCCTTCATTCCGGGTGCGCTTGCTGGCGTGCAAGGACATAGAGTGACCCTGCTATTAACTGTGTATAGTTCAGTGTATGTACATAAGTGTACACATGTCTATACACACAAATATATGTGTTGTTTTAAAAGGAAAAGTGCAGGCAGGCATGAAGGCAAGTAGACAGGCAGGCAGGAAAAGAGAGGAGGAAGAAGCATTTTTTAAAGTTTATTTTTATTTAGCTCTTCACTTTGATGGTTTTCCCCTGGCCCTGGGACATGAACCCAGGTTCTTGGGATGTACGTGGCTGCACTCCTTCGGAGGTGCACTCCCCTGGGGTGCGCCAAAATGCACGCATACTTTTAAAGTGAACAGTCCTCACCTGATCCACCTCTTGCCTTATCTTTCCTCCCAGAGCTGGGGGTCCCTCCCACTGAGAATTTGGAGTGGGGTCACCTCACACAGGCGAGTTACACCAGACAGACACTTGAGGAACTGCCCTCTGCAGTCAGGCCCACAGCGACGGCCCCGTTCTGGCTGTCACTCCCGAAGCTGCAGTGTGAAGCTGTGTCAGAGCTTTCACACTGGGTCAGGTGTGTAGGCTGCACCGAGATGGGTGTGCGGAGGACGGCTCGTGGAAACAGGCATTTGTATAAAGGACTCAGTGCTCACCGATTTTGTGTTCACTGGGTCCTGGGATCACACCCCTCCGGGTTCTGAGGGTGACTAGAAGTGTTTCAGCCTTTTCTCTACGCATGTCGCATGTGTGCGTGTGCGCGTCCTCATGTTCTGTGTGCACATAGATCCCTTTCTTCATGGAGTGCGCACGCAGACAGCAGCGTGGTAGGTGAGCATCTTCCTGTGCGCGTGCAGGATGCTCTCACAGTAACTGCCTGGTGATTTAACCCTCTGCTAATGAACACAAAGTTTTCATGCCCAGTTTCTTTCTTTTTCCTTTCCTCCTCCAATCAGAAATAGTGTGGCATCGTGCCTTCGTGGTCCTCCCACAGGCTCACGTCCCAGAGTGGGTGTCTGTGTTCAGAGGGCTCGGACGCTGAAATCGGAGGGCAGTGCCGTCACGCTGCCGCTGGCAGGGGCCGCTTCCCCGCTTTGCGGTGAGGGACCTCACTCCCAGTCTGGCCCGTACTGTCGCTGCCCGCTTGCTAATCTTCGCTAATGGGCGGATGAAAAAAGATTGATCTCTCTGCATGTCCTCGATGTTCAGTGAGCCTGACGTTTCCTCTGCGGACCCTCAGCAGGAGAGCCACGCTCAGGGACGCTCAGGGACCCTCAGCGGCCCAGGCGCCTGTCCGTCTCCATGAGCATGTGCACTGACATGCAGATGGTCGCTAGGTGTCACTAGAGCCCGTGTTGGCGGGCAGTTTCTGGGCGTGTTGTCCTAGCAGACCGCTGGAGAACAGTGGGTGGTCGAGTGCTGCCGCCTTCTCGTCTGTCATGGTGTCATTTAATCCCGCACCCTCCACAGAAACAGGTGGCTTCCTCGGGAGAGCCAGCTCCCCACTCCGCTCGGCTTCATCAAGTCCTGTGCAGTCAGAACTCCAGAGGCGCCCTCTCTGTGAAAGACAGGTCCCGTTTGTGTTGAGAGGGAGAATGCGGGGCTGGGTTAGATGGGCTAAAACGAGGTGAGCTTAGTAACCAATGATGTCACCTGAGAAAGTGACTTGACTCCTTGGAGGTAAAGCTTAGTAGAACAGATAATTCTTACCTCTGCGTTTATCGTTAGGATTAAACTGTGAGACCCTGCAGTTGACAGTGATTGGTCACTGATATCCTGTGACCTGTGATAAATCTGTGGGGAAAACTCACATGTAAAATACTCGAAAACAGGGTTTAACTATAGTTTTGGAGGAATTCAAAATAACTATCAAAAGAATAAAACTAAAATGTCAGGCCAAAATATTTTCACAGCAGACAGCAGATGCATTTGTCTGGAGCGGAGAGCAGCATGTGGCTGTCGCCTGTGCGCACTGTCCACCGGGACAGGGAAAGGGCCGTAGACCCACAGCTGGAGGCGACGCAGCTCATGGGGCGTCCTTGCCGGTCGCCTCACCGCCTTCAGATCTCCCTCCATCGGGTGTGCTGTGGAAGGCCCGAAACACACGCCCGTCAGGACATGTGGACGCAGGCCGGCCGCTGTGTCACTGGGGCCCTGTCTCCTGCGTGGAGACTGGTGCGCCTTTACGCGCGACTGGCGGGCTCCTGCAAGGGTGCCCGCACTGCAGCCTGCAGAAACGTCCTGGGCGCCAACTCAGCCTGGGGGCCGTGCCCGGGTGCGCTCCGAGGGGCAGCCTTCAGCCTCCGAGTGCTCCTCCTGGCGCTCCTGTCCCGGTTGCTTGTGGTTTCGTGCTCTCCCCGGCAGCGCTGCCCTGTGGGTTGGCCCACCTTACTGCCCCTGCCATTTCCCGACACCTCTGCTTGCCCGCGGGCCCTGGCTGCGGCCGACGCTCCAGCAGCAGGCTCCCTTTGGTGGAGCAGGGTATTGGGCCGCTGGCCGTGTGCCCTGCCCAGGGTTTCTGTGTCTTCTGCCCCGGTGACTTCTGCACCGTCGTGTGTGACCCATGACAGGCCTGCAGGCCAGTGCGGCAGGGCGGCTCCTGCTCCCTGCTCCATCTTTGTGACTCCCTCGCCGACACTCATTCTTGACCCGGGCAGTTCCTGGGGTCGGCAGGTGACCCCTGCGTGCCATTGTGTCCCGCCTCACACGGAGCCTCCTCTCCCACTCAGCCGGCCGCCTCCGCACAGGGCCCCACCACACGTCCTCACCCGCTGGACCGCCCCCGCCTCCCCTCTGCGCTGCCTTGTGAGTCTGTGGGGAGTTTCTGACCCGCAGGACTTGGGATCCCGAAAGCTTGAGGGACCATCAGTGGTCCCTGCCTCCCAAGTCGGGGCTCCTCTGTGGGCCTCATCCTGCCCTGCTCGCCTGAAGGGCTCCCCGCCAGGCGTGGAGGGTGAGGGCGATGCAGTGGACGGGCTGAGCCCGCAGCGGGACAGGCATGGCAGTGCGCAGAGGTGCCCGGGCCGTCCGCTGCTGCCAGAATCCGGGTGTTGAGCGGCCCTCTGGTTCGGCATTTCTGCACATTCGTCCCAGTCCCCTTGGGCCGCAGCTCTGCAACTCCTAGAGGTGGGCAGTCCTTCCCACCATGGCCCAGCCACCTTCGGCCACACGGGTTTGCAGCTCCTTCGCTCTTGGCGGTGCCCGCTTGCGCTCGGACCGTCACCGGCGATGGATGTGTGGCTCCGCAGGTGCGCCCGCGTGTTCTGCTGTGACGCGGCCTCTGTGCTTGTTTCTCCTCTTGGACCGTGTCGCCCTGCACCCCTTCCCGCGGCCAGTTTGTTTTCAAGTCAGCACTGTCAGGGTGTCGTTTACATAAGGAAACGCCCTGCTCCTGCCCCGTAGACAGCTGGGTGGCAGTTCCAGAGTCTCACGCACTGGAGGCGCCTGGACATACTGCTCTGCCCAGCTTCTTTGTTCCGCCCCCTTCGCCACTTTGCCAGGGGCCCCGTTTATCGCTGGGGCTCCGATCCCGTGCAGGTGCCCCGCTGCCCGCACCCGGCCGTCTGCTCACACCTCCACTGCACCTGCACCTGTCCGGTTTCTACCTCTGGCCCTCCGGGGGCCATGCGTATGTCTTTGTAAGGGGGTTTTGAGCTCATCGCCATGCGGCCCACCCGCCACCGTGCCCCGGCTGTGGGTGAGGTGTTCAGTCTTCGCTGCATCGTGCCCGTCAGCGCCTCTTTCTGCGCAGAAGATAAGCCGGCCTGTGTCCCAGCCACACTCCCCACCCGGCATCGTCCTTCTCTAGGGGTTCACCAGTCTGGACCCTTCATACGAGCGAGCGGCGCGCCCTGACTCTGCTGCTGCTGAGGTTCCCGCTCTTCCCGCTGCCGTGCTGGCCCGGCACCCTCTGCTGAAGCTCAGCGGCGGGTCTGTATACCGCGTGGGAGGCCTCTTGGAGCTGGCAGGGCGTGATGTGTTTCCTTTCACGTGAGACCTTGTCCTGAGGGAGCTGTCCTGCTGTGTGTGCTTCCATCCATCACGTCTCTGGGCCAAGTCACCCACTTGGGGGCGTGCAGAGGCCCTGGGGGTACTGCTGCCCTGCAGATCCGCGCGCCCAGGTGCCTGTGTCTGCCACTGCTCAGCTGCCCAGGTAGGCGGGGCGACCAGTGCTGGGGTGGGGACAGCTGAGAGCAGGCGCACTGGCTCTGGGCACCAGGGAACCTGGTCCCGGAGGGAACCCACTTTCTTTGGGTCCTCTGGTGTTCCTGCTTATTTATGGCCTGTGTTCCCCTCAGTTGGCGTTAACGGGGGCGCTGTGCTGCAGGGGCACAGGCGCTGCGTTCAGACCCCTCTCAGTTCAGCCCGCAGCAGTGCCGCCACCCCCGCACGCAGACCCTTTAGGTGCACGGGAGCCTCGAGGGGTTTGCTGTGTCACTTTCTTTAAGGACACATCTGTTCAAACAGGCTACAGGCCATCTCTGAAATCGTGGCGAAAGGCACGCAGCGCTAACCCTGCGTCATCCTTCTCAGTTGCAGGACGGCCGGAGCGCGCGTAGACGAGTCTCTGTTCCCGGCGGCCGACAGCGAGCGCCTGCCGCACCTGCTCAGGAAGAAGGTAAGGGCGCGCGTCCCCCGTTGCTGCTCGTGCTGGGAAAGGGCACTTTCAGAAATGTGTTCGAGCTGTCTTCAGGGGTGCTGTTGGTGACACGACCCTGCCTTCTGACAGTAAAGACAGCAGAGGGGAATTGTGCCACCCCAGCTGGAAGGACAGTGCACGGCTCTGGGAGATGCTGTCACATCTGCTCAGCGCTTTAGCTGGGACAGAGGTGGCCAGTCACCCTTGGCTTCTCTGCAGCCCTGGGCCACACTGAAGACACCTCCAGGCTCCTGGGGGGCGGCGGGGCAGTGGCGGGTCCCGGGCTCGGCCTCTTGAGTTTCTAGCGTCCTGTTCTGCGTAGTTTTACTTTCTGCTTCCCAGGCTGACGGTGTGGCCGTGATTGGGAGAGGGGCGGAGGTGTTTCTGTGTTTAGTGCCTCACTCGCGTCTCGTTACTGTCAGGGCGGGGGTTTGTGCGTAGCCCACTCATTGAAGATGAGCGTTACTAGATCCAGACCCTTCGTAGAAATGAAGGCCGGGGCCCCGAGATGCCTCAGAAAACGCGATTATTTAGTAGACAGCCCTTTATCACTGAGACATCTGCCTGTCGTTTCACGGGTCCACAGACATAAACATTGCCCGTTCACACACCATCAAGAAGTGCCCTTTGAAGGTTTCCTGTTGTCGTACGAGATACCAGAAATGTCGAAAGTGAGGTTTCTTTTCCCATCTGATGCCATCCAGCACAGCCTTACTTTCATGTCCTCTGCACAGCGCAGGTGTATGCAGCCCAAGGATTTTATCCCCAAAACGCCAGAAAACGATAAGAGGCTGCAGAAGAAGTTCGAGAAAATGGCTCAGGAGCTGCAGAGGCAGAAGCGCGCACTTGGTAGGTAAGCGGGGGCTGGCACTCAGGCCCGGTGTCTGTCCTTCGGTCCCTTCAGTTTGCGCCAAGGGTGGCCCAGCTCCACGGGCTGGTCCCTGCAGGAGGCGCTGCGCTGAAGGACGGCCCCTCCTCCGCTCTGTGGGACTTGGGACTCTCAGGAAGGTGACAAGGGCGCGTGAGCTGTGACTGAGAAGTCCTCGTGGAGTAAGTCTTTGGTTTTTGGGAGGCTTCTTTTGACCAGACACGTGGTCTGTTTTGTGCCCAGAGGAGGCGCATGTGAAGGACGAGCCTCTGCACACACGAGGGCTAAGCGCCTGGTGACTGGCATTTCCTGCTGGCTGCCGGCCCTCCTAGCCACCCTCGCAGCCTCTGCACAGCCTGCTTCCAGCAGACCCCGCACCCCACACACCTGGCCCTGCCCGGGCCTGACCCTGTCTTCTGCCACATCCCAGCCTCGGGCCCTAGTCACATGACGCCCCAGGCACCCCCACCGACCGCCCCTTGGCTGGCTGTCCCGCCTCAGTGACAGTGTGTTTGAAGAGAGTTCAGTAAAGTGATGATCATAAAGTTCTCTTTATAGAGCAGGTTTTGAGCCTCAGAACTGCGCATTAAAAACTACAGCTACGCAATGGGGTGGGGGGGCTGCAAATGACATGTGTCCCCATCATGTGCAGTGCGAGGTGTCAGCCTGTGCTGTGAAGGAGGGTTACATGGCCCCAGTCCCATGACAGAGCCGTGGCCCAGCTGGCGTCCTCGCAAGCCTGTGGCGAACTGGGTGTCAGTAGAGTGCCCAGCAGCACCCTGCGGGGCAGCCGTCATTTGTGGGTCGCAGACCTTCCCCTTCTGAAGTTCACGTGGGCGTCCTGGGCCCTTTTCTGAAGGCCAAGGGACCCTTCAGAGGGGCAAGTGTCCTCTCCGGCCCCAGCAGCGGCAGCAGAGGCCCTGTGTGCACAGTTTGCAGGGTGCGGGTCCCCACAGGGCACATGAGCCACTCGGCGCTGGTGCTGGGCTGAACACAGACGGTTGTGGAGCGGGCCCAGAGGCAGACGTGGGAACCGAATTCTCTCGGCTCGGTGGCCGAGCCTGGCAAGAGTGTCCATCAGCTCCTGCAGAGGGGCCTCCCTCGCAATGTTGGCTCCTGCCTTCACAAAGCGGGCGGCTTCTCCAGGCTTGCTGCCCAGCCCTGGGCGCCCGGTGTCATGTCTTGGGCCTGAGCCACCGTGTAACTGGGCGGGGCCTCCCTGCGAGTTCTGTGCCCAGTAAGTGAGCGCCTGATCGTGTCTCGGTGACCGCATCTCGGTCTCCTCGTCCTTCATGGGATGCCGGTTCTGACCCCATGGATTTGGGGCCCTGAGCGAGATGGCAGTCTGCTCGCAGACGGGGGAGGCACAGGGTGTAGACGGCGACGGTAGGGCCACACTTCCTGTGAGGATGCCATCGTGACGTAGGAAGACATTTCTTCTTTTGAGCTTAAAGTTGGATTTTTGTCTGTTTCAGATGATGTGCCTGTTCTTCTGTTTGAATCTGACGGGGCGCTGGCGTACAGCCCCACTGTGCCCGCACACGGCCGTCAGTGTGGCGCCATGGAGAGGAGGCTGCAGGTGATGAAGGAGAGGAGGGAGAACCTGTCCCCTACCTGTGAGTGCTGGCACCTTGTTTTCTACGGAGGGGTGCAGGCCCCCGGAAGGCGAGCGAGCAGGGCGAGAGGCGAGAAAGAAGCCTCGTTCACCTTGGCTCATCAGGCTGCTCTCCTGGGTCCTTGGCTGTGCGTGGACTTAACCTGTAAGCCGCCAGGGCACTGAGTGCTTAGGTCTCGTGAGATGAAATCACACAGTGGTGAAGAAGTGCTGGCGAGGAGGAATTTTCTCCCGTGTAGCTGTTTTATTATTGTTTCCTAACTGACACTTTCACAGCTGCTTCAGGGCAGACTTGCTAACGTTTCTTCTGCGTAATCCGTGCTTCATTAAGATTTGCGACGCCGTCCTGGGTCTGCAGTTGTCTCCAGATTTCACGTTCTTCTTGAGGTTCATGGTCATCTGTCATGTCTCTGGGGTTTCCCTGTGAAAAACGGGATTTGCTTTAGATTGATGCTTCCATTTTGGTTAATTCTTTTGTCTTTATAATGTTTACTCTGCGAGCACACCTTCCTGCATCACCCCACATGCGGCCGTGGTGGATTCGCCTTTGCTCCCACCTGCTTGTCCTACGCGGCACGTCTGCGCTGAGCTGCCGCTCACGCTTCACCTGTCACTCCCGCGGGTTTCTTGTCTGAGCTGGGCCGCAGCACCCCTCGTGCTCGACCTCTCTCCCTGGAAAGTCTCAGTGTCGACCCACCTCCTTTTTAAGAAGCTGCAAAGTGTTGACTTATCTGTCGATGGTTTCCGATTTTCTGTGTTGGACGCAGTGCCTCTGTGCCGTCCTTTCTAAATGATGCCGTCTGGCCTGGCTCTCTGTTTCTTTCTAGGGCATCGACGGGCACTAGCTTCAGGCGCACAGTTGACTGGACGCCGTGCAGGCCGGAGGGCGGCCCCAGCTCAGTCGGCGTCCGCATCACCCTGCTCGTTACACAGGTGGTTTTTCTTGTGGTGAGACCTGCTGAGCCTTACTTTCCGCAACATTCAGACAGGCAGCCCCTTCTCGTTCAGTGACCGGCTACACGTGAGCCACGGTGAGGGGACCTGCACGGCGCCGCCTCGCCCGTCACCGGCCCCCCATCCGCCAACCCCTCCCGAGGAAGGGTGGAAGCGAGAGACCGCGGCATTTGTCGTTTTCCGATGGTTTCGCTTGGCGTTGACGCCCTCACTGTCTATCCACATTGTCACAACCGGCAAGCTTTCCTGATGGGGTCTTCTGTGATTAGCATTTTGATTTTATTTCTGAGAAAAAGGGACACAGCCTGACAGGTTGCTTGGAACCTTAGATTACTGTGGGGGTAGGGGCATGTCAGCAGTGTCCTTTCTGTGGTGAGCACGGGGCAGCCATCCTTCATCTGTCGCTTCGATTCTTTCATAGGTCTCAGTCTTCCACCTCCTTGGTAGAATTAATTACAAGGTACTCTATGATGCCATTATAAATGGGATTGCTTCTTAATTTCTCTTACTGATAGTTTGAATGCAACATATTTTGTGAATTGATTTTGTATCTGCAACTTTATTGATTTCATTTATTTGTTCTAACAGTTTTGTGGAGACGCTAGAATTTTTTCTATATAATATGTCATCTGCAAATAGCGATGTTTTCACTTCTTCCTGTCTGATTGCGAAGCCTTTTGTTTCTTTTTCTCTCTCGGCTGGGACTTGACATGCTGACTGAAAGTCACAGGAGCACGCATCCCAGTCTGTTCCTGGTCATGAGGAGAAGCACTGCGTTTCACACTGAATATGTGTTACTGAGGCTGTCATATCTGATCTTTTTGGTTGAGGAATGTTTGCTCTGTATCCACTTGGCTGAATTTTTCTCATAAATACTGAACTTTGTCAAATGTCTTCTTGGATACCTGGAGCAAACCCCTCTTGACCTGGTTTCCTCTTTGTGATGTTTCCTTGAACTCGATTTGCTGATACCGTTGAGTTCTGCAAGTGTGGGCAGCATGGGTCTTGGCTGCCCTTTCTCTCTTGTGCCCTTGCTGGTTTCGGGCCAGGGCACATGCTGGCCGTGGACAGTGGGCTCAGACAGCTCCCTCCACTTCTGTTTTTGAAAGAGTTTGAGAAGGTTTCTTTTTTCTAGGCTTTGTGTTAGCTCGTTAAATACTGGCGGAGCTTACAGTGGATTGTCACACCCTGGACTCTGTTTGCCGGGAGGTTTCTCATTGCTTACTCCGTCTTCTAGGAGGCAGTCTGTTCAAAGCTTTTCTTTATGATGTCAGTCTCAATAGGTTTCATGTTTCTGTGACTGTATCTCTGGGGTGTATTAGTGGATAGTCGTCCATCATAGTCTCTGGTGGTCTTTTGTATTCTCTGGTATCATTTATGATGTCTTCTCTTTTACTTCTGATGATATTTTTATTTAGTCTTTTCTTTTTCTCAGTGAGGCTACGTAAAGGTTTGTCAACTTTCTTTCTTTTAAAAGAACCAACTCTTGGATTCCTTGATTTGTTCTACTGTCTTTTAGTCTCTACCTCATTTATTTCTGCTCTGATTTTTGTTATTTTTTTCATCTTCTGAGTTGGCGTTTTATTTATTCTTTTTTTAATTCCCTGTAAAGTTAGGTTGTTTCTTTGAGATTTTCTTGGTTTTAGAGGCAGGCTTATGGCTGCGAGCATCCCCACTAGGGGATTTTCTTCTTCATGGTTCTCAGAGCAGTGTTGGTTTCTCTTCATTGCTTCTTTGACTTGGTATTTGTTCGGCAGCAGCTGGTTAAAAGCCAGTAGAGCAGCAGACCCACTTCTGCATTAATCTGCCTGTCTTCGTGTTCCCTGTTATTCAGTGATACTGACCCATGAAGGCCTGATCAACTGCCCATCAAAAAGTTGGGGCCATTTCCCCCTCTGCTGCCATCTACGGGGACCCTTCCCCTTGGCAGACTGACTGGCGGCAGCATCTAAGTCCAAGTCCGAGATGAAAACTGATTTCGTTGTTTGCGGTTGAGCTTGCCAGTGCTGTCTTCTCGTGCTGCTCCGACTGCTGACTACTGTCTACTGTCACTTTGGTGTCTCTGTCTTTACGTGTTTGGCGTGTGTCCTTGTCTGGCTGCCTGCTGTTCCCTTTGCTCTGGTTTGTAACAGACTCTCCTCCTGCACACTTGCTGTACCTGTTGCAGACGCCCTGGCATTGGGACTTTGCCGGAGGCCCTCGGGGACACACTTCAGACGAAATGCAGATGACAGTGATGCCTTTTTCTTGCCATCTCACGTGCAGTGACTTGTCAACAGACATCACACTTCGAACACTGTGTGTTCTCGGTGTATCCGGGAGTCCTGGGGTCTGAGAACTTCTTCACCGCCAGCTTTAAATTGTTTCGTGCTTTTCTGTTACTTCTGTGATCGTTTCTAAGGGTCGATATTTGCTGTGTTTGCATATGATCGCCCACAGGACCGATGTCATCACCATCATGGGACCGAGTAGGACAGTGCGCACAGAGCCAGTGGCCCCGTCACACAGACACAGACAGACACGCTTCTGCTCCACAGAGGAGGCACGTGGCAGGCGGCCAGGGTCAGTGGCTCCCTGTCTGCTGTGCCCCAGAGAGCAGGGGACTTTCCGGATGTCCTGTCATCCTCAGTGTGGCTGCTTCTGGCGCGAGCTAAACACAGCTGTGTATGTCCAGAGCAACAAGGGCCAGAAGCAGCTCCAGATAAGCCAGGGCTGTGATGCCGACAGAGGTCTTTCATGTCAGCTTCATCTCTGACTGAAAATGGCCCATGACTTCAGGAGGATGTGGCCAAGGGGCAGCGGCAGGTTAACCAGCAGCGGGGACAGAGTCGAGGGGCCACTGACAGGTGTGTCGGAAGGTCTCTGTCGGGTGTGTCACTGAACCAGTAAAGTCAAGTCCTTGCTGAGAGGGTACGAGTTGTGTCCACGAGTGTTCATGTCATCTGCGTGGGTGGGTCTGGTTACAGGTACAGGTCCGCGTGGGTGGGTCTGGTTACAGGTGCAGGTCTGTGTGGGTGGTCTGGTTACAGATGCAGATCCGCGTGGGTGGGTCTGGTTTCAGGTGCAGGTCCACGTGGGTGGTCTGATTACAGGTGCGCGTCCACGTGGGTGGTCTGATTACAGGTACTGGTCCGCGTGGGTGGTCTGGTTGCAGGTGCAGATCCACGTGGGTGTGTCTGTGGTTATAGGTGGATTAGTTGCTTAAGTTCTCTAAAGAACCTTCCCTTTATGTCTTCTGAACAGTCTGGGCATCTGAGACCAAAGCATCCCTTTGTTTCTGGTGTGCTGCGCGCTCTGCCTTTGAGGACACCACGCAAGTCCTCTGCCCTCGTCGACCCTAGGGTGGAGAGAGTTTGTGGTGGGCCATCCATCCTGCAGTCTCCTGTGTATCGGGATACCCAGCCAGCAAGCAGCCTCATGCAGCCCGTGGGAGCCTGTCCTCCCCTGGTAGCGTGACCACCGTGCGCCACGGGAGGAAAGGCGCGGTCACTGTCAGACCGACGGGAAGCTTTCCTTCGCTGCGTGGCGCTCCTGCGTAGGTCCCACCCCTCTGGCTTCAGATTCCCTGGAGTTTTTCTGATTCTGGGGTTAGAACTGTTTTTGTCAGTGATTTATAAATGACTTTGATGGCTTCCAAACCTGTGGTAGGTTTGAGCAGGACTGCGTGATTGTTGTTTCATCATTATCGGATCCGCAAGCCGGGCAGATGCCTGTGCGGGACATCTGCGTCACATGCGTGCGCTCACAGCTGGCTTCAGCCGCCCAGGCAGCGAATTCCTCTCTCACGCGGTGTTCTCGTGTTTTCAGCCTCCCAGGGGACAGAGGCAGCGCAGGACCGTCGGGAGGACCCTCTGCCAGTAGCAGCACTGAGCGCGATGCAGGATGCTGCACCATCAGGTACGACAGTGGTTTTCTCTCCTGATGTGCTCAAGTTTCAGGAGCGCTGTGCTATTTGGAATCTCTGATGAGGACAGTTGTTGGGACGTTGAATCCGTGCCTCATGTCCTGAAGCTGGGGACGATGATAAACAAATGGAAAGCTCGATGTCGGGCGCCTCCTCTTGGTTCCTTGGTTTGTCATTTGCTTCTTAGCACAGACTTGGCCTCTTCTTTAGAACTGTGATGTCACCCGCCTGCAGTCCGAGCTGCGCCGCACAGCATTACCAGCACGCCCCCGTGGGTCAGCGTGGCTTCCGGGGTGCACCCATCTCTGGGAGGTGGATTTCTAAGGAGCACGAGTGGCGGGAAGTGCGAAGTCAGGCACTCACACCCATGTGGGAGCCTGTCTCTGCGTATGGTCATCATCACACCAGTGGCTTCCTGTCGGCTGTGGCGCGTCTGTCTCCTCGCCCGTCAGCGAGGCCCAGACAGCCCAGGAGCCCGGGCGGCCGTGCACGGAGGGGCCTGGGTGCTGTGGGGCAGCCCCAAGGAGGGCGCAGACCACAGCTCCCCTTGCATGGCTCATCCTTGTCAGCTCAGGCTGTGCCGACATCATTTCCCAGTTATCTTGAGCCCCAACTTACGTTTCATCCTATGTTGTTCCCATCTGTTATAAATGAGGGACGGCAGTGACAGGGCGTGTTTTCCTTGTGGCCACTGCTGTGTCACATTCGCTCGTTCACTCCTCCCACTGTCCTGCGAATCAGTCCTTGTGTCCACGCTGCCTGCAGGGGAGCAGGCTGGTCAGCAGGCTGCTCAGAGAGGCCAGACAGCTGCTGAGGTGCCTGGTTGCCGGCCCACCTGGGACTCCAACCAGGCAGGCGGGTGTGCTGTGATCGTGTCCTTACGGGGATGCACGCGCAGACGCGTGCACACATTCACATACGCGTTTACATCAGTCACACACACACACACACGCTCTCGTTGTGGCTCTCTTAAAAGTGCATGAGGCTGCTCCCGCTGGCACAGGAAAGGTGGCCTATACCTCACCCTCAGACGTGGGGACCTGGGCTTCCTGAGGCAGACATCAGGGGCACTCTGCTCTTCTGTGGTTTTGGCTGGTCCCACGTGGTCACTCAGCACCGGTGGTTCCTGGGCCGCGGGCCCCCCATCCAAGGAGCGACGCTGAGCCTGGGGCGCCCTGGCACACTGTGGCAGCTCGGCAGGGAGGGGACAGAGCCACAGTGGTGCCTTCTGCGCCAGGGTGGCCCGAGGCCCCGAGGCCCAGAGATCTGCGTGGGTATGAGGGAAGCCTGCGAGTCACCGGGTTTAAGAGCGGAGAAGGGCGGCTGGAGGTGAGGCATCTCGTGTGGAGGAGTAGGTGGGCCGTCCGATGGGAGTCTGGAGGGAGCCTGGGTGCAGGCCAGCACCATCCTGTCCCGAAAGCACTGCGTGACTTTCCCAGGTGGGGAGCCCCTTGGGACACGCAGAGAGGGGTACGGATGCCCCTCTGGGACATGTGCACCTACCAGGCAGCCCAGGGCAGCACCAGTGACGCTGGAGTTTGGTCCCTACCCCCGTCCCATCCCACTGACGCCCAGGGGGCCAGGCTCTCTGTTTACAGCCCCTGTGTCCTAAACTGAGCGGGTTCTGACAGCTGCGCCTGGAGTGCTTGTCAGTCAGCTGGAGGGTCTTCTAGAATGATCCAGCCACTTTCAGCAGATCCTGAATGTTTTCCAGATGAGGCCTGTGCGGGCGACCTACACTCAGCTCTCGATGACCTCTGTGGCGCTCAGAGGAGGAACTCAGGAGACTCCGACGGTGAAAGGCAGAGCCAGGGCTGCACATTGGAAACAAGAGGCGATCAGCCGTCTGCATCTCCTGGCAGCAGCCTTGATCAGCTCTCCCCACGGGTCCCCAGGCTCGCACTCTTGGGGGAAGGTGCACGCTGTCCAGGAGCGCCTGCAGGGGCCGTCCCCACCTTGGACGGGACGCCATGCCAGGGACCGTCAGTGGCGACGCCAGCAGAGGAGAGCAGTGTGTCTCCTGCGCCGTCCACACCAAAAGACCTGCCCAAGAGACGATCCTCTGCAAAGAGAAAGAGGTCCAAGAAGTCGGATTCCTGTCTGAAAGAAAAGCTGAAGAGAAGCAGGCACCGTGGGAAGGTGGCTCGGCCACGGCTGCCCCTGTTTGCATGGGAACGGGACCCGGCCCTGCCCAGTACCCCGCCTCCAGAGGACTCCCCATTCGATGACTACTTCTCCCCGGAGAACCTCAGGGAGCGGGGCTTGGAGGTGGCCCCGAGGGCCCGGACCCCGCTGGGAGGCAGGAACAGCCTTTCCCACAGGGATCATGCAGACCTCCTGGGCACCTCCAACTTTTCCTGCCTTGTCAGAAGCCCCTGGGCAGCCGACCTAACCCGGCTCAGCCCCAAACCCAGCCCCGGGTGTCAGAAGCTGGCCTCAGGAGAAGGAAATGCAGTCTCGACGTGCTCAGTTCCTGGGAAGGCCCCCGAGAGCATCGGGCAGGCTGGTCCTGGGCCCAGAGGAGGCACCTGTGAGGCCATGGAGCCGGAGCCTGAGACTCAGCCCCTGGGGGCGCAGCAGGGCTTGGCACCTGGGAAAGGAGGCGGACACGGGCCGGGGGAGCTGGTGGACACAGAGGGCCTGCAGGAGGGAGGCATGTCCTCTGTGACGTGGCACTCCTCAGAGGCCGGAGAGCAGAGCGGCGTCAGCCTCCGTCGCGTGGGTGACTGTACTATGGAAATCCCTCCAGGAGGAAAGGAAAATGTGACCCTGGGACGTGGCGAAAGTATGTGAATCTCCCCTCCACTCACCTTTGCTCCGGGGTGGGCAGCAGTGCACCCCTCTTTTCAGTGCATCTCAGGCTTCAGAATCCTACACAGCGTGCAAATAGCTCCTTTCCCTTTTTATTTGAAGCAAAGCATTTGGTGTCTCCTGGTGACCGTTTCTTAGAGGTTCTCCACCCTGCGGGCCTCCAGGCGCTGTGCTAACCTGTTAGGACTGCTTCTCTGAAGCCTGCCTTCTCGTGGGGAACAAACGTGATGCCCTGTTTCCGTGGTCCTCTGACGACAGCAGGCGATTCTGAGGGGCAGAGCAGCAGTTCCCGGGCCCCTCACAGGGAGCGGTGAGGCTCTGCGGAAGGGAGCCGAGGGCGCGGAGCCCTAGCCGCCGAGACGAGCTGGTGTGAGAGCGTGAGCGTGGAGTGCGCACTTCTGTTTTTTTAGAAACTGGGTAGTATGTTGCTCGGGTAAGAAGTTCACTATAAAGGGCTTTGTTTGACTTGTTTGTTTTCTTGAGCCACGTGATTTATGTGGATGTATTCCTATCTGCAATTTATTCGTAACCGTAGAAATGAGCTGTCGTGGCGGCAAAAGTAACAGCAGTTGGGTCACCACGTGCTTTCTGGTGACAGACGCGACAGGTGTGAGCACCAGGCTGTGAGCAGCTCCTGAGCGTCCACCCTCTTTCCTAAAGGTGGGGTCAGAATTTCAGCAAGACCCACTTTTTCCTTTATTGTTGCTCCGCTCTGGAAAATGTCTGCTTTGGTTTTGCGGGGTGGGGAGGGGGGTAAAAATTGAATCGCTTTTTTTATGCATTTTGCCACGACAGAGAACTCTCGATACGGATAAAACCACGTGCAGGGCCCCAGGAAGAGAATGACCGCTGTTAGCATGTTACTTTTGTTCCCGTCAAGTTTCTGTGCTGACATTTTTAAATCGAATTGTGCTTACATTTAATATGATGTTTTGAAATTTTTCTTTTGCATTTTCTACTGTAGGACAAGCATTTTCTGTGTTGGCTTGAGTGACTTTTAAACCACCTTTAAACAGATGTATTGTGTATCTTCTCTTTGGATGTAAACTCCCCAAAATTGTCTTTTAAAAATCCTATTTATTTTTAAACTACTTTTTGTATCTTGGCTTTCGAAAATATATAAAATTCAACAAGAAACTATATTCTATTAGGTTTAGTGTGTGTTTTCAAAATATTTTAGAATCCTTTTACTTGGTATAAAGCAGTGGCTGCGTCGAGCTGTTTGGTAGTGAAGGATATCTTTTCTGAAAGTTTTCATTCTCATTCTTCTCCTTTCACTTTGTATGTGTTTAATCCCTTTAATCATATCGAGTGATCAGAACGAGGCCCCACAAGCCGGTTCTGATGTGTGGGGCGCCCCGCAGTCCCCACACCTTTGCCCGAGGAGCAGGTCTCTCGTGCTCCCCTGACCTGCCTGGGGCACAGCCGTCTCTCCGGGAACCGGAAAGCCTGTGCTGCTGCATGTGACACGGGACAGAGCGGCCTCTGTGCCTCCCTCACGCCAGAGAGACGCAGCCACTGCTGGGAATGGGAGGACTTACACACTCTCCAGCTGGCTGCCCCGTTTCACGCACGATCACCCACGACGCGTGGGTGGCTGCATGTCCACCGCGGGTGTCCCGGGACCTGCACAGACGGACGTGCCGCCTGCGGGCGGACGCGGGCCCTGCGCCTCTCTGACCCCAGGTGGAAATAGAGATCTCTTGCCAAGTCGCTTCCCGTCCCCTTGCCACTGCCTTTGTGGGGATTGCAGACTATGGTCCCGAGCGTTCGTGGTCACCCCAGAGGAGCAGACACGGGCTTTAATTTGGTTTGTGAAAAAGGGTCTCTGAAGGCCTTGCAACCAATAATTTCCTGTAGATGTGTACAGTTACCACTTATCTTATAAACGATACACACATTCCTGCTTGTTCTAAGAACAGATACCAGAAAGAGTAGTTCTCCCCTGGCTGCTGGTGCGGAAGGGCAGGCTGCTGTCCACGGCGTGTCCAGGCTGCCCTCGCGTCTTGGAGGCGGCAGAGCTGGAACACGGCACCCTCCCAGGGGTGTCGGCGAGGATGGGCCAGGTGGTGGGTGGGCTGGGGCAGCTGCAAGCCGTCGCCTGGATCTCAGCCTACGCATGGCCCGGCAGGTAGGCGTGTGAACGCCTGGCTGCGGGAACACGTGTCCTCCAGCAGAACGTGCCCGAGGGACCTCGTGGGGACCAAGTAGCATGAAGCCTGGGAGCAAGTGAGGTTAGGGCAGTGGCAGCCAGGCCCCCAGAAGACTTGAGCTGTTGGTTGCTTTTTAGGTGGGTGGGATGCTGCTGGGCCCGTCTCCTGTCTGTCCTGCGCCAGTGGGCAGACCACTTGTTGGTGGGAAGACTTGTCAGGTGGTCTCGCGGGTGGGGTTCCTGCGGGCCTCCTAGCTGACCACTCCGGGGCGGACATCAGAAAGGAGACCAGGCCGTCCGTGTGCACCCGTCATTTATGTCTCACTGTGTCTGGAGCCACTGACTTCCATCCGAGTGCTGGTCCCGGCGAGCAGCAGCCTGTGGGACGCCAGCGGCCACGCTTCTGGGCCGTGAGGGGTGAGTTTGTCCTGACTGAAGGGCAAGTGATGGTGAGTCACAACACCTGCGAGGAGACGTTACATGAAGGCTCACATGGCCTTCTTTGGATTAGAATTTTATTTTAGTTTTAATGAAAAGCAAAAAGACCAGGCTCCTTGCCTCGAGGGTGCATTTGTGTGGACTTGAAATCTGTAGTTCCAAGGTGGGGAGCCCTTATCGGTTCAGGTGCTTTGTGGCTGTGAGACGTGTGAGCATCTTGTGGCTGTATCTGGTACATCTCACTGAACTCCCCAGGAGACATGGCACTTTTTAAATTGAATTAAAGTGCTGTGTATGTTTCATAAGAGCTAAGCCCATCCAATCAGTCACTTAGGTCTGCAGCTTAGACTATTTTGCATATTCTGAGGATTTATCTTCAAGAGAACATGGGAATTACTATTGTAGCAAAGAGTTAATATATAAGTTACTTTTTTAATTGATTAGTTGTTGTGCTTTCTAATAATCAAATACTAGAAAGGAATGTTCAGCGAGCTTCCCTGGCCCCTCTCCAGCCGTCCCTGTGCAGAGAGCTCTGAGCAGGAAGGCGGGCCCGGCGGGGCCCCCGCTGACTGCGGGGCCTGTTCTTCTGCGCCCTTAATCGCATGTGCGTGATTAGCAAGGTGACAAGTCCACGTCTGCGGGAGATCACGATTAGATTTTATTTTTCTTTTCATAATTTCCAGGTAAACTTGCTCTTTTATCACGGGGTTTTGTGTGTGTCTGTGTACACACAAATAGACACACACTTTCCTTTGTTCCGAGCAGCTGAGATCTGCCAGCATAAACCCTGTGAGTAACCTGAACATGTCCCAAATCCCAGAAGTGTGTTTGGAAAGGGTTTTTTCCTAGGTGCCGTTTAAGATTCTGTTCTTAGCGTAATGCGGTCTGCATTGTTTTACTTTAGATTCTTCAGTCAGCCTTCAGACCCCGTTTTGTCTTTGGTCTAAGTTATTCCCACACAGTGATCGTTATTGTACCAAGAAATGTTACTTAAATACATATTAAGCTTAACGTTGAGTCTTGGCAATAGCTGAGTACAGGAGAACCGCTAGGGATGAGCGTGTCACGCCTTTGCCCCAGACAGACTTGGGCCAGGTTTCTCTCAAGAAACGAAGTGGGTCCTCAGCCCCCGCTGTCGGGCTGGTCTGGCGGCATAGGGCGCAGCTGTCCTGGCTGTGTTGGCCTGGGTCCGCCCAGTGACTGACCCAGCTGTCCTTGGTCCCGCATGCCTCTGGTGGCGACGGGAGGTAGCGGCCACGTCCCTACCGGGTCACGTTTCGGGCAGGTCGCCCCCTGGCTTCTGGGCCCAGGAGGTCTCCTCTGCAGCAGTCACTCCAGACGGTACAGACGTGTCTCATGTAAGGCTCTTGAATGCAGTGGGGCACGTCGTCTGGTGTGGCGAGCGGTGCTGACCGCCTTCGTCGCAGGGCTGTCTGAGCGCAGCTCGGGCACCGCGGGCAGCGGCTGACCCCCCCGCGAGTGTAGATGCCCCCTGGGTGCTCATCGATCAGGGTGCCTGAACTGGGAGGCCTTGGCAAAATACTTGGGGTCACGTGCTTTAATAAAGGTGGCGCTCTGAGAACCATCCAAGCAAGGTGATGACACGGGAACACAAAGCCCCTGGCCTCAGGGACCTGCTTGGGCAGACAACCTGACTCACGGACATCCTGGAAGAGGACCCGCTGGCGACGAATGGTGGCTGTGCCTAAGAATGCGGTTTTTGCCAAATAGACCCCTTTGGCCTGGTATGAAACTGTGAATGGTCTTGGTGACGTTTTCAGGGTTTCGGATGCATTTCCTACAGCCTTATGTTCAAAGGGTGTTTCCAGCCAGCGTCATCAGCAAGCGGAGGCAGTGGGCTCTCCAGGCTTCTTACTGACACACCGGGGGCCGTGGACTGGCTCCTGGTGCCCTCGCGCCGCTGCTTTTCCTGTTTCCACGTCTGCTCGCTTTAAACAGACATCTGACCGCCTCTAGTCTGAGGGCTGAAGCATGAAGAGCAGGTTTCATGTGTGTCCCACCCGTGGGCAGGAGTCTCACCGGATGGGCAGATGGACAGATGGACGGACGTGCAGCGGAGACACGCACAGATCAGTGACGGGTCCTCACGGCCTCGCGAGCAGAGTCTGGCCCTAGAGCGTCGGTGCAGGAAACCTTTCCTGCGCCCTGCGCTCCAAGGAGACCGCCGAGCTCTCCCGGGCCACAGCGGGGCCGGCCTTCTGGAGGTGGTCCCCGACTAGAGAGAAGCGGGCTTCACACAGACTGCCTCACTGCGGAGATGGGACAGGCTGGGCTGCTTCGTCTCCAGTTCATTAAATAAATCACCTCAGAGCTCAGGCAGACTGTTGGCTCTTGGTTCTGAACTGGACATAAATGTTTCTCGGGCAAGCTCAAAACATTTGACAAGTTTTATCACTTAGAACGCTATTTCTGAAAGTTAATTTTTCTTTTTTTTTTTTTAAAGAAAAGGTGCAGGCAGGAATAAAGGGCAGCGGAGACTGTCAAACAGGAAGAGAGAGGAGGAAGAAGCACCTTATTTAGTTGTTCATCTCGGTTTTCACCTGGCCTCGGGTCTTGAACCCAGGTCCCTGGGATGTGTGGCCTGTGTTCCGGCTGAAGGCAGCTGACTAATCCGCTCCCCCACCAGGGTGCGCCAGAAGAGTTAAATTTCTGATTTCATTGAAGGAACATTGCATTTTAACACTGGATAGGTTTAAGGCATCCATCGCAGTAAGTCTGCATCTGTGTGACGTCACCATCTTGGCCTTGCCGTCAGTGAGTCCCCTGGACCCTTTTGCCCCCTATCCTGCCCCCTTAACTTCAACCCGTTGATTTGCTTTTTTGATTAAAAGTCTTGTTTGACTTAATTCATTTCCGTGGAAGTCTGTTTTCAGATCTCAAGCACGATCACTCTCTGTTCGTTCTCTGGGTTTGTCAGTGCACCGCACGAGTGTTCTCACGCGTGCCTGGCCTTCTCCGTCTGCCTCATCTCACTGAGCGTGAACTCAGAGCCTGCGCACTTCCTTCTCTCTGGCGTTAGCAGAGCCTCCTTTCATCCGAGCCTCTGTGATCGTTCCCGTTTCACCTGAGTGTCCCTTCCTGCCGATGCTCCAGCTCACTTAGCTTTGTCCTCTGTGCGTCTGTCTGTGGCCACGCTGTGTTGGGGACAGTGGTCGGGCATCTCCAAATTTCCATCAGGCAGCTCAGACCATAGGTCTGGGTTGGTCGCGCCCCGTGACCAAGGGGTGGTGCAGGGGGCCGTAGGGCAGCTGTCCACTCGGCCGCTGTCTGCCCTGGAGTCCTGGCACATTGCCCGCTGAGGCCACGTGGATGGTGGCGCTGTTCTTAGTCCTGCTTTAAGGAACCGCTGCGTGGAGAGGCGGGCTTCGGGGCGGAGAGGGGAAGAGGAGCCCTTGGGAGAAGGCAGGCGACACCGCACAGCAGACGCTTCCCACTGCGTGGTGGCTTTCTCAGCGTGTCCGTGGTTTAGCATCTAGTGGACTTGCGTGTCAGTGGCGACTGTCTTCTTGGTTTGTGTGTCTTCGTGGGGAGACTTCATGGGGGTCTGAGGTGGAAATTTGTGGGCATAGACTCCGTCACTTGTGGGCTGCGACGTGAAGCTTTGCGCTAGAGACTTTCCTCAAGCACCGCAGACGGGCCCCTGGCTGGGATGACCGGCCTCCTTCTGCGCCTGGTGAACTTTCTTCCCCAAGTTGCTGACCGTGTCCCTGGGCCTGCACCGAGGCCGGAAGGGAGCAGGGGCAGTGCCGGAGACAGGTACACGTTCCTGGGCCTTGTCGGCTGCAGTGGGTCACCACGGAGCGCGAACTGCCACCCAGGTGGCTTCTGACCCTGGGTTTCCTGGGGTATTGGAGTGGAATTCCTGCAATTTCTAGAAGGCATCGGATGCTGCCAGTGCACGTAGACAGGTGTGACTTGAGAGTTTTTGGTTCTTCAGTGTCATTACCTTTCAGTTCATGTAAAGATCTAACGCATCTTGAATCCACTTGAGTTTTAGGTGTTGGAAATGGACCAACAAGACGTAATGTTGCAGAGGACTCGCCGGAAGGCCTCGAGCACAGCATCAGACCCCAGGAGGCGCTGAGGAAAAGAAGGAAAGGCCCAGAGGTCAGTGTGAATCTTCTCACGACCTCTTCCCTGCTGCCACGTGGGAATGCTCCACCCTGAGTTGATGAAACGTGAGCGCGCCGGCCTTGTGTGTCACCGAAGAGACTGACTGCAGGTGGATGCTGGGAAGCCCTGACGATACAGCAGACAGCAGTGGTCCCTCTGGGGACAGGGCGTCCCCCTGCTGCTGCAAGTGCTCCCTGACCCGCGGCAGCTCCTCCCGAGCAGCGGCGGCGGCCCAGCAACATCTGCACAGTCTGAGCGACGCAGGGCGGGAGGTGAAAACCCGGCGTCTGTGGCTGCAGCGTCTGACCAGCACGGAGTGAAGGTTCTCTAGTCTCGGATGTTCACTCCCAGGAGTCTGTTTTATCTGACAGAAGTTCAGCTGTTCCTGACTTTTTTTTTTTTTTTTTTTTTGGTTCCCATTTGACTGTAGGATTGTCTTCCGACCACTGACTTTGAGTCTTTGTTTATCTTCTGGAAGAAGGTGGGTTTCCTGATGCAGCAGAAGGTCGGGATATGCCCTTTAATCCGTTCAGCCACTCGGCGTCGTTTGACTGGTGATCGGTGACACGCAGTGGTTTATTTTCATTATGTGCCTTGTCTTCTGTGTGTTGTTCCAGACAGTACCTTTGTTCTTCTCTTTCTGTTCTTCGGTGCATCGGGGGTAGTTGTGTTTTGATTGATTTCCCTTTTTTTCTTCTTTGCCTTTTCCCTGGACATGTATTTTGAGGTTACCCAGAGGTTAGCATTAAGTATTCTGTTTATTTCCTATTTTTATTTGAAAGCAGATTAATCTTCCATTCATTCTAACCATCCACATTTTTGTTCTCTTCTCCTCCCCACTTTTTATGTTTACTGTTTTAAGTGCGGTTTCCTTATGCTTTATAGAGCGTCTTTTAATATTTTTTGCAAAACTGGCTTTGTGGCGATGCATTCCTTTAACTTTTGTTTGTCAGAAAAGGTTTTAATCATTCCTTCAAATCTAAATGATAATCTCAAAGCATATAGCATCTTACATGGAAAATCCTTTCCTTTCAGCACTCTCAGTGTACCATGCATTCCCTCCTGACCTGTTGAGTTTCAGTTGAGAAATCCACTGACAAACTTATGGGAACTCTTTTGTGTGTGACTTGTTTTTCTCTGGCTGCTTTTAAGATTCTTTATCTTGTATTTTTGACGTTTTGATGACTGTGTTTAGGTGTAGGTCTGTCTGGGTTTCTTTTATTAGGGACTCTGAGCTTCCTGGGTCTCAAGACTTGCTTCATTCCTCAGGTGAGGGAAGTGCTCAACTATTATTTCTTCAGATACAGTTTCTGCCCCCTTTTCTCTGTCCTCTCCTGATGGGACCCCTGTGGTGAGAATGTTGTTCCTTTTGTTGTCATCCCAGGGGTCTCAAATGCTGTCTTCATTTCTTTTTGTCACTTTTGCTGGTTTGCTTGACTGCATTCCTCTGCCCTGTCTTCTGGCTCACTGATTCAGAGACTTCCTCCATCCAGTTCTTTAGTCTCTCCATTGAATTCTCTAGTTCAGCTATGTTAGCCTTCATTTCTTTGACATTTTGTTTCATTTATTCTCTCATGTTTGTTGTTTTCTTTTCCCTCCTCTGTTGTTTCCTTGATTTCCGTGAGCACGTATGTCGCTCTTGGCCTGAAATCGTCCTCTGGTGGTTGGCACACCTCTGGTGTTTTCTGGTTCCCCCGGGTTCTAACTGGTGCCATCATTTTCTCGTGTTTCTCTGTGTCCCCGCTCTGTTGGGAAGCGTCTGTGTCCGTGGGGCGTGTTCCCTGCAGTGACGGCGCATGTGGGGTTTCCACTTGCACCAAGTGAGCCTGCGTCTGGGGTGGGACACTGAATTTTTGAGTTTCGTGGCATTGCCTGTGGTTGTGTTTACGTGAACCCCTTGTTGGGCCGAGAGGTTGCCTGTGGGCTGGAGGCTGTGGGTGCAGACCGTCTCCAGCCTCCAGGTTCAAGCACTAAGGTGTCTGTCATCCGCCCACAGGTGGCAGCCAGGCTGCAGTTCTGCCTCCCGCCACCGGGGGCCGCTGCTGTGTTGCCTCCTGGATTTGTCTCCTGCTGGACCGCCTTCTGCCTTCAGCGCTGTGGGCAGGAGGTCTGGTGGCCAGCTGTCTGCAGGGGTGGGGGGTGGGGGGTGGCCTACCCTCCGCAGTTGCGATCGCTTTGCGTCTTTATAGCCTTGCACCTGCTTTTCCTCCGCGTTCGTGTCTGGAGAATAGGTGCATTCCTTGTGTTCTGTGGGGAGGACGTGGGTCCCGCCCTGCCAGGTCACCACCTCAACAGATGTCTTGCAACTTGAGATCTTAAAGATAAAGCTTCTGTGTGGTTTGAGACCTTTCAGTGCAGGTGTATAGAGGGGGTTTATATTGCTGTCTGATGTTTATCAAGTCAACAAAATCATACGTTTAGCTGGTGTTAAAAGCCTACTGTGGCTTTGAGGAAAGATTTGTTGGTGAATTAAGCAGGCGTGTGTGATCTGCACCCTTGAAATCTAATGTCAGTACAGTATCTCAGTCTGTGCCTTTCCACTGAACTGAGGTCCCACCTGCACGCTGTCCCTCTTCAGCGCAAAGCTGAGGTGAGACGTAGCACAGTTGTGTTTTAATAAATGGCGGTAAGGAGATTAGATCCCACTAAGGGCAGAAGTTGTTACCATTTCCTAATAAACTCCGTTACTGAATTTTAATGTAGACAGAGGAAGTCCTCCATCACCGACGGCTCACTGATAGGCACAAAGGCTCTGCTCTGAGCGCGGACACGTGTCTCTACCGAAGGGTCCGCCGACTGAGCTCAGGCTCAGCTACGTTTTCACACGAGAGTGAGCTTCAGTGCTGTTTCTCTGACTGTGAAACGATCTTAAAGTCCCATTATTTCCTGGCACTGATGACCTTTTTTCTGACACGTGAAGTTGGGCGCAGAGGCAGCGTCCCTGGGAACCCTGAGGAGAGCGAGCCATCCCGAAGTCCAAGGATCACGGAGAGGAGCGTGGGGTCAGGAGCGTGGGGACGGGCTCCCGAGACGATCAGTTCACAGCAGGTGCCAGGCCGTCCCATCTGCCTTCTGTGTTTTGCTGCCGTCGTTGGCCTGGGCGGGGCACAGCGCAGGGGTCAGAGCTGCTGTGGAGACGCCCCCTCCTCCGCTTCCGGGGGGCTCGGCCTCCCGCGTCCTCCAGCCGTCCTGCAGCGCTCCACAGCCACTCCAGGTGACCTGTGTCATCCATCTCGTCCCCGCCACCGTGCTGTCTGCCCTGATGTTCTAGAATTTCCGGGAATGCGGGGCTTAGCTCTTGTAGTGCTATTTGGATTGTTTTCATCACGTCCAGTTCTCCGCCAGAATTATTCATCTTTTATTTTATTGAGTAAAATAAGCATATTTATTTCAAAATCTCTCAGAGAGCCACATTTTCTGACTCCGTTCTGGCCTTCCCTCTCGTTTCTCTTCATTTTAGTCAAATGCTCCTCACATCTGCCCGACTCCTTTGGGTGTCTGTTCTGATGCCACGAGATGAGTGGAGCGGGCCTTCTGTGGTGCGGCCGGCGCCCCAGCGTCACCTGGGTGGTGCCCCCCGCCCCCCCAGTCACAGCATAGCCCTCCGCGCGGCTCCCACGAGCGCGGGCTGCCCCTCCTTCCGTTGTCCCCCTTCAGCTCAGCGCGAGGTGGTTCTGGACAGTCTGCCTGTCCGCCCATCCAGAAATGATGGGTGAATCTAAGGCTCACTTAAAATTACCCAAGCTTTCTAACTAGAGAGACTGCGTCCCCTCGGAGAGCAGAGCGGCCACGTCGGCGGGAAGGATGGTGACGATGAGCACTCAGGTCTTCAGCGTGGACTGCAGATGCCTTAGACTGGAGAAGGTTCAATAAGGAATTATCACCTCTGCCTCGTCACTCAAAACACCCATGACGACCCTCAGCAAAACGTCCTGTGGGCCAGCTGTCCACCATAAGCTCTTCGTGAGGGCCTGTGTTTCAGTCTCTGCTGAGCGGGCTGTCCCCGGGGCGGCAGCTGTGTCCACCGGCCGCAGGCCAGAGGCGAGGGCCGGACACGTTCTGCTGGCCTGACGGTGTCAGTAAAGGATGAGCGCCAGGCGCCCGACACATGTGTTGTGAGTCTTACATCGAGAAGAAGACAGACGTGCGCAGCACAGCCATGCGTTCCGGTAACTGCCAGTTCTCGCGTTTTCAATCTGGTGCGAGCCCTTCAGGACACACACTGTCCTTTTCACCTCTCAGCACCCTGGGAACTGGCTGACACACGTGGGTTCCTGGCGCGCATTTGCTGAGTGAGGTGCGTCCGGGTCCAGAGCGTCCCTGTCCCTGCGCTCTCGCCACCAGAATGCACCTCGTCCCCTTCCTCTCCCTGAGCTGCGAGTGGCCCATGCCTGAGGCAGGGCTGTGCTGCCTCCTGGCACTGCCATCTACTGGCTGTCACCTGGGACAAGTCACTGAGGACTTCTGTGCCCTTGCCGCCTCCTCTTGGCACAGGGGTGCCTCACGACATGAACAGAAACGGGCTTGGGGTCACACCGGACAGACAGTGGCAGTTAAACACCGCTAGCTGCTGCTCTCAGCATGAATGTGGGTGAGAATTGTGACCTCGGGCGCTCTGTTGCTGTGACGGGGTCTCTGGCCCTCTGCCCCCTTCCCAACAGCCCAGAGGCAGCCCTACATCTTGATGGAAGTGGCCTCAAGGCCCAGGGGCCCAGACGTGTCTCCTGTGTTTCCCGACCTCAGCTGTGCTGTGCCTGAGCCATGGGCACGCGGGCAGGAGCACTGGCGCGAGGTCTGGACGGTGTCCTGTATTCCGTCGGTGGAGCTCGGCTGGAAGAGGGCTGGGCCCGTGCTCCCACGTAACTGCGGGCTCTGCCGAGACCCCCCCGAAGCGTCGCCAACCTCGTGGCCTTGGCGCCTCCTGCAGACAGCGGCTTGGAACAGGGCTTGCCCGGCCCATGCCAGGTGCAGTGGGTTTCTGTAACAGCCCCCGCAGAGCCCGGGGAAACACCCTCCTCTGCGGAGCTGTGCTCTGTCCGCCAGGCCTCCCAGAGCCACTGCAGCCGACGAGTCTGGAGTGGCCAGAGGTGGAGGGGCCTCCTTCTTGACCCGGAGACACGCTCCTGGGACCAGATGGAGGGACCAGCCGCTGCCTTGTCCCCGGGTGGCCCGCTCTTCCGACGCATCTCCCATCATGTGTCCCGAGGAGCGGGGAGGTCCCGGTCATAAGGTGCTTGTCACGGCTCCTCTCAGACCACCCGCTTTCTTGACCCTTTTATGCCGCTGCCCCCCCAGTGCCCACGACGTGAGTGTTAGCTGTCCCCAGGATGCTGCAGCCGCTGTGGCAGCGCGAGGCGGTCGCCCTGTTCAGAGGAGGCGTTAAGAGAGAGTGACATTTTTATAGACTTTCTTTTAAAGTGAGGCATTGGAATACGTTTTTGGCGCTTGCCCCGGTGGCTTTTGGGTAATTTAGATATCACGGGTCCGAGGCAACGGTCACGCCCAGGCGGCTGGATAACTGGGTGGCAGGGCCGCTGTCTTCACCTGAGAGGCTTTCCCTTTGGAACCGTTCTTTTAGGAAGCGTTTGAATTTCTTTTATTTTGTCGTTCTTCCGGATGCACCCAGGCCTGGATGGTGGGCCCTGCCAGATGAAGCAGGGGGCCATGCCAGCCACCAGGGTGAGCAGCTTTGAACTCGGAAACCTCAGTTTTGAGACGTTATGCTATTTTATTTTTCTGCAGAGATGTCTTGTTTTTCTTTTAAATACATTGCTCAATCATGTACTCTCTTCGTTTTAAAAAGGCACCAACAATTCCGTCAGTTGGTCAGGTTGTGGCTTTTCTCTTCCAGTGGGCAGTGGCCAGCAGGTGGGATCAGGAACACTGAGCAGGGAGTGTGACCCTCAGGGGTCACGATGGTGAGGCGTGTGTGTGTCAAACAGCACTGGCCTGGAATCCCATAAATTTGTATCTTTCCCGCAAAATCACCATTTGCTAAGGGCAGACATGGTGAGCTGGGCGTTCAAATGTGGATTTTAACTCAAACTGGGCAGAAAAACAACAAACACCCAATAAGCCACGTCCTCCATTTTACCGGGAAGGACCAGCTCTCTGCAACCGCCTCCTTTAGCTCCTGCAGCCGGGCCCTGTCCGTGCTCCTGTGGACTCGGGTCCGTACCGGACAGCGGCTACCTGTGAGCCAGACGGCTCCGAAGCTCGCCCTTCTCGCTCTGGGTTGTTTGTGCTTTCGTCTTCGGCATCGTTTCCTTTTCATTTAGGTTTCCGTTGTGGGTTTTGGGTTTCGTTATAAAATTGCTCCTCTCTCAGCCTGGGGTGAGACTCACACTCAGGCCTCCAGGGACGTGAGCTGGCCGCCGGGTCTCCCTTCGCTCCGACCACCAGTAAGTAGGTCCTGTTCATGGCTCGTCTGCGCGACGTGGCTCGGGAGAGAGTGAGAGCAGACTGCGATGTTGCGGTGTCTATGCGTGTGTTACACACCCGTGTGAGCCCCAGGCGCTTTCTGCCCGCGTGTGCTCGTCCACTCACAATGAATATGTAACAGAGTTGAGTGTTTATTGTCCCGCGGGCACTCTCAGGTGTCGGGGGTAAAAAGCCGATCGAACCAGGTCCCTGCCCTCGCGGAGCTCCCGGTCAGCTTACAGCCGGGCCAGGGGCACAGCGACCGGGATGGGCTTGCAAGCGGAGTGTGCGCAGCCTCAGGAGCAACAAGGGGCTGCTGGGGTGCGGTGTGCTGCACGGCTGCAGTGTTGGACGGGGCTCAGGCAGCCACCAGAAGGTGACTCGGGCAGAGGCTGAAGGACGCAGGCCCGCGCACGTCGCGGGGGGCGCTCCGGCCGGCCACACGCCTGTCCTGCTCCAGGCGAGGCGCTGCCGGAGGGGCGGGTGAAGGTAGTGGGGGACGGGCCGCTGGAGGCTTGGAGGAGGGACAGAGTTAACCGGGCATCCGCCGCGTGCCTGTGGCGTCTGGGTCAAGTATTGACTGAGTCTCAGGACCTCACCGGAGAGCGGACCGAGGGGCTGTGACTAATCCGCGTGAGGGCGCGGTGTCAGGAGTGGAGGTGATGGGAGAGGGGAGATCCCGGTGTGTTTCAGGTTTGCGCTGCTAGGACGCGTCAGCAGATTGGATGTGCGGTGTCAGCAGACCCGCGCGTTAATGGCGAGATGACGGTGCTCTTGGCCTGAGCAGGAACGGAGTGTAAGCAGTGAGGGTGAGACCGTGCAAGACTCGAAGGGGCTGGCAGAGAAGATGCCGCGGATGAGTTGTGCTCTTTCACTGCGATACAATAAATACAGCAAAGCTTTGTCATTGTGACCGTGTTCAAGGGCCCCAGTTGGGTTGCCATTCAGTGTCTTGCAGCCATCACCACCGTCTGTTCGCAGAGCATTTCCTCACGGCACACAGAAGCTCTGACTCAGGACGCAGCCGCTCAGTGCCCGTTCCACCTGCCCCTGTGCCGCCG
Source organism: Solenodon paradoxus (assembly GCA_004363575.1). Lineage (NCBI taxonomy): Eukaryota > Metazoa > Chordata > Mammalia > Eulipotyphla > Solenodontidae > Solenodon > Solenodon paradoxus. The sequence goes on from RJWH01003477.1 coordinate 106,737, forward strand.
ATCCGCCTCCTGTCTCTCTGAACAGTCCATGTAAATAGAATCAAGACAGCACTTGTCCTTTTGAGTCTGGCTGTTTCCACGTAGCAGAGTATTTTCAGGAGTCGTGCGTGTCGTGCGTGTCCACACTTCGTTTCTTCTCGTGGCCGAGTAGCAGCATTTCGTTACGTGTGCGCCGGACTTGGTGTTTGCCGTCATCCCTGCAGATGCTTGGATGGTCGCACCGGCGGCTACTGGGACACAATCCTAGGGGCGTCCCTTCGCAGTGTGTGCTCAGGGACAAGCTGGCTGCCACGCGTTCGTTCTACGTTAACTTCTTGAGGAGCCGCCAAACTTCCACAGTGGCCGCGCCACTGGCCGTCCAGCAGCGACGAGGCTCCAACTGGTCACAGCCACCTTCTTGTCTCTCTTGCTGTCACAGTCAGGCTGGTAGGTGTGGGCGGCATCTCCCTGACATTTTAGTTGCACTGTCTCTGAAGACGGTCAGCATTGGTTCCTCGTCGGTGAGACCTCTGTGACTCCGAGCGCGAGGGCTGACGAACAGATCGGCGGTGGCGTTACTGTGGCCTGTGGCTGTGACGGGAAGGCGTTCTGAACGGCTCTTCAGCGGCCAGGAAAGCCCCACCCGCCTCCTGGAGGTCCGTGAGCAGGACGGTCCGCTCGTGGTGGCAGGGAGCCCGCGGGGAGCCCGCGGCTTCGGCCGCGTCACAGGGATTCCGGTTGGTGTGCGGACACTGATGGAGTTATTTCTGCTGAGCTGTCTTTTTCCAGGAATAGAGTGTTTTTTCCCTTTGATATATGCTTAACTGTTTGTTTTAAAGTGATGAAAGTTTTCAGAAAACTTGTTAAAGTTTATTTCTGTGGGAAAAATATTTTTTGCGTTTTGACTGTTTTTTGTTCTTTCTCTTTTGAAATCTTCAGCCAACAAGAACATTAGTCCTGACAAGCATGCCATCTGAGTAAGTACGTGTTGTTTTGATAACCCTCTGCTCGACAGGACATTTGAGACCTTTCTCGTGTGTGCAGTTCTGCGGTTCCTAGACCTGTGCTTGTCCAGCCGCTCTGGAACCAGGGTCCAGGCCCTGACCCTGACAGCAGAAATGTGGCTGTAACTGGCCACGTGAGCAGACAGCCCTGGGGCCTCGGGTGCCCGCCCCCCGGCCTGTGCAGACCGGCAGTGCTGGCCGGGCCCTCCTGCCTGGAGGGATGCTCGCCAGGAAGCCCGTCACCTCCGTCGGCACGCTGCCTGCACTTTGGGGACAAGCTCGTGTGAAGAGTGTGCTAGCGCGCACTTGTCATCACCGTCAGCGCTCAGCACAGTAGAGCAGGGCCAACCAACATGCAGTCTCACCCAGTTTGAATTGCTGTTCTGGGGGAAAACCATGTTTTCCCGTGTCCAGTGCATTGGACATCCCTGGAAGTTGAACACAGAAAGGAAGACTGAACGAATCTGGATGTGATATTTCAAAGGGCTGTATTTTTGCCCCACATACAAGAGCGTTCATAATTATTTTTGTCCAACAAAGATTTGCAAAGCCAGCTTCTCATTCAGACCAGATTCCCTTTTCCTACTTTTTCCCACAGACACCCTCGCCAGGCCCAACTGCCTATGTGGTGTCTGCTTGCCCGTCTGGAGAAGACGCCCACCACTGGCGCCGGGTCCAAACAGTGAAAGGGGGTGTCGCGGCCGGTTCTGACTGCCCCCACACCCAGCCTGGGGCAGTGAAGTCACTGGTCAAGGGGAGGCGAAGACAGGAGCACGGCCGCCCGGCTCGGTGCGGAACCAGCTCTGGGGCGAGCGAGCGGGGTGATGCTGTGCCCCAGCGGGAAGCTGCGCCCCGACCTCTCTCCTGTCCCGCAGGAAGCAGGGCATGGTGGCCAGGTGGTGAACCAGCTGGGAGGCGTCATGCTCGCCCGGCAGGTGAGCGGCAGCACCACGCACATGCTGGCCGGGGCACTGCTGCGCACCCTGAGCGTGCTGCTGGGCATCGCGTGCGGCTGCTGAGTCCTGGCCTATGAGTGGGTGAGTGGCCAGCTGGCTGGGCGGGTGGGCTTCGGGGCCCTGCTCCTGCTCCCAAGCGCGGCTGGACTGGGAGCTAAGCCCTGCCTGGCGCAGGAGGGGAGGCCAGACTTGGAAGGAAAATTGGGGGCCCCACAGTCAGGTGCGCGTCTTCTGTGCTGGACCCAGACATAGCGGGACCTCTGTTAGTGACAGTTTAAAGGCCCTGTGAATCCAGCGATTGTGTCAGACGGCCTTACTTAGTCCGGTTCTGAGGCAGCTTCCCTCATGCACGTCTGTCTGTGACATCACAGTTGTCTGACAGGCGGGACCGGACCTTAATTGCTGTGCCCAAGTGGTAGTTTTTTCTTAAAGCAGGCATTGCTTTTATTATTCAGAAAAATCCGAAATTGTTATTCTCGCTGTTTGTCCTTGTGTCCCCAGCCTGTGGGCACCCAGAGCATTGCTGTCGGCTGCAAGTAGGCATCATTTCTTATTTCGCCTTTTTTGTACCCTCCTGTAAGAATGGATTCCACTGTGCGAGTTTCAACCAGGAGAATCATACTACACGGTCACACGACAAAATGTGTTTGCCAATGGCTGGGCCTTTCCTGGTCTCATAAGTTAGACTTGCAGCTCTGCAGCTCATTGGTGCTTAAAGTCAGGCTGTGGAAAAGGTTGACATTCTGCAGTTACAGACAAAATGCCGTCAGTGGCACCTGGGGAGCGCCGCGTGTAATCACGAAGTGTGAGTCACCACGACGTCGGCGTGCGATCTCTGGCCACAGCTGTCCTGGTGCTCCCCCCAGTTCACTCTCTGTGTTGTCGCCACCACTCCCTTCTCCTGCCTCCGAGGAAGATGTGGCCGCCTTTGTGCACCCAGGTTCTGTCCCAGCCTGTGCCCGGGGCCACGGTGAGGCCAGAGCAGCCGACGGGCCGCCGCGTGCGCTGGAGCGCTGCAGGAGGACCGGCCTGCGTCCTCTCTGCTTGGCCACGGCCACGGCCACGTGCGGGAGCAGACCCAGTGTTGGCTCGGGGGCCGAGTGGGCTTGTCCGTGTACGTGAGGCGCACGTCCTTCGGCAGCTCTGGGCGCCAGACTGGACCCCGCTGGCCACTTGGCAGGAGTGAGCGAGCCGAGCACGAGGCCCCACACAGGGGTGCAGAGAAGGGCGGTCAGAGGAGGGTGTGAAACCATCTGCTCCTAGCGCGTGTCTGTGTGGACAGTCTCGGGAAATCAGCAGAAAAGCTCGTGGAACTCTAGTTTCGGCCGGTTATCAGGATAACAGATGCCGTCATTACAAGGTCCACGTTGAAGTGTTTAAGTGTCAGTCTAATATAAAAACAGGTGCAGGATTTCCATGCTGGAAACTCTTTAGATATTGCTTTTTTTAAAAAGCTCAGAGCAGTAAGTAAATGCAAATACTGTTTTCCTAGATTGGAAGACGCCGTGTTCTTAAATGACACTCCTTCCTTCTCAGCAGACTTCACACTGTCCTTCGAGTCGCAGAAGTCTTTGCGGACTTGGACCAGCTGCCCTAAGAAGTGTAGTGAGAAGAGGGGCAGCGGCAGCAGTTTGAAAGGGGGACCAAGTGCTCCTCAGGCCTGATGTGTGCGGGATAAAGGACATGTGGTGTCTGCACGTGGGAACATGGGCGGGGCGTCCGAAACAGACTAGCCGCGCAGCCGCCCGACGGCTCTGATGCCCGTGCAGAGGCCGACCCTGTCGGCGGTGCTGGCGCGGCGGGTCCTCAGGCAGAAAGTCCGCCCACCCCTCTGCTGGGTTCTAAACAGCCAAAGTGTGCCGTAGACGAGCAGGTGAAGTGAACGTCTGGATGTGAGCACAGGCCAAACGTCTTCACAGCCGTGGTCCAGACACGTCCTCAGCTTGACGTGAGAGAGAGAAGGCTCCTTTGACTTCATCAGCACTGAAGACTGAAGAACGTCCCGCAGGGGAATATAAACGAGAAAGCATTTGCGAGTCTGTCTGATAAAGCGCCCACATCCAGAATGCATAAAAGACTCAAAACTCCAAGGAAGTAAAGAAACAACCGAACAGAACTTGGAAGCCCTGCCCCAGGACTCCATCGGCAGGGGGAACGTGCTCGGGTCACTGGCCGTCGGGGAAGTGCCACCTTGGGTCTGGAGGGACGGCTGCATCCCTGGGTCCCGCCTGAGGCCAGGCCTCGGCTGCAGGAGCGGAGCTGTGCTCGCACGGATGGCCGTCATGACCGTCTGTGCCCCGGAATTTGTGACAGCTCACCTTTAAACAGCAGCCCTGAGATCATCGCACACACGTCCGCCTGCAGGCACACATCTCCGGTCCACGTGCAGCGGACTCGGCCCAGAATTCAGAGCACGGACACGGGGATTTCTTGACGACAGACCAGGCAGGCTCCAGAGGCTGCGTGAGTGAGCACGTGTCTCATTCTGGAAAAGGCCAGAGCACAGGAGGTGACAGGGCTGCTTGCCATGGAGCAGGGGCCACTGCAGGGACTGACGGGTGCTGGGGTGCCTCGCGTTCCTCGAGTAGGGGTGTTTCCGCCTCCTCCCCTGGTTCAGACCCATATTTATACACACACTGACTTCTTCTGCCTGGATTTAAGATACAGAGACGCGCACATCAGCTGCTCGAGGGTGGGGGCGGGATCGGGGCTGCGGCCACGGCCCACGCGTCACCTCGGCAGAGCAGGCTTCTCTGCGTTCCTCGCAGTTCACGTCCCCGCCTTCAGCCGCGCTCCCTGCCCTGTTCTGGCTCCTCCTGCTGCCACTCAGCTTGTCGCTTCGCTGCTGCCATGTTTTTGGTTGTTTTGCCCCCAACCCTGATTGCAGCGGCGGCCTGGGCCTTCCGCGGTGCCCGTCAGTCGCTCTAGCCCGAGCTGCTGGGCCGCGCCCCTCTCTGCGGCCTCGGACAGCTCTCCCCCCAGCTTTCTCTTCGGCTTCGTGCCCCCTCGTCCCCGCCTTCTGGGCGCAAGGTTCCTAGTCCTGGCCTACACGTGTCCCCTCAGGGCGTCCCCTTGGCTCTGCAGGCCTCCCAGTCTCCGGGCCCTGGTGCACTGTGTATGCGCTGAGGGGCGTGGGCAGGGCCTGCCTCCTGGAAGGTTCTGGAAGGCCCCGGTTCTCTCCTGTCTGGAGGATTGCTGGGTCATGAAACACCGCCTCCTCAGCCTCAACAAAGCTGTGGACGCTGGGTCTCCTGCGACACAGCTGCAGGCTTTGCTGTGAAGTGACGCTAAGAGGGCAAGCTCCGTGGACGCCAGGGCAGGGCAGGGGCAGGAGGAGGGGAAGGGGCAAGGCCGTGTCTGCCCCGCAGTCTCGCTCCCCTGCTCGCTGGCCATTCCAGACACAGCAGTCTCCGCCCTCTTGCCTCAGCCGTAAACAGACAAAGATGGCTCTTCCATACAGCCCCTCCCTTTAATTTGCTGAGGAAACCGCATCCAGCAAATAGAGTGAACTTTTTTGAGAGAGAATAGCTGGCACCACCATTTATGAAGCCAGTCTGCTAATTTCTAAGCTGAGCGTAAGTCACTCTCCCTCATGGGCTGCACTTCTGGGGCCGGGTTGAAGCGTCCATGTGACATATTCCAGTGATCACATTGTCTTTGTGTAAGAGGAATTTTCTCTCCCTCTCTCCCTCCCCCCCTCCTCTATGCTTGTCCCCAGTGCAATTTGGGGGATTCTTAAAATATTCTCTTTGGCCAGCAGTCCAAGCTTCCCTCCAAGAAAAACACCACTGAGAGTGTTTTCATTGCAGGGTTTGTGTGGTGTCTCTGGAACTTTCTTGTGAAAGAGTGCTAGCAGTTCTTCAAAATGAGAGGGTTGTATGTGGCCCGGTTACTCCGACAAGACGCACGGTGATTCTCTAACAGGCTTCAGTGTGGGTTTTTCCTGTGTGTTTAGTTACGTTGACAAGTGCCCCGCTTACAGCATTCCTGCCTCCATTGTTCACTCTGCTGTTGTCAGCGAAGGGAACGCTTGTCCTGCTTTGTGGCGGATAGTCTGGAGCTGCCATTTCCTCTTCGCGGGAGACGGGAAGGTCGGCCCAGACGGGAGGACGAGGTCGCGTCCCTGGCTGCGGCCTCCCTCTTGCATTGTCTGCAGGGGTTGTGCCAGTGGGCTCAGCCTCTGGCTTCTGTCCCACCCCAGCTCGCCTCTGCACGAGGAGGGTGTGGTGCCCCGTCACGGGCCCCTGAGCCCCATCCTGGAGTCCTGCGCCTTCAAAGATGCACGGGGGTGAGGGGCCATGATTCGATTCATCGGGACCCGTCCCAGGAGTGGCCCTCAGCCGTCATCCTTTAGATGGACGTCCGGGACTGGGCCATGGCGAAGGGCTATTCGTTCCGGATTTCTACGCTCTGTTCCTGCGTGCAGATGGACTGTGCAGGACTGTCATACTTGATCTCCGGTGTCTCCATGTACAAGGGACCCTGTGAATCCACCTGTGGGGATGACATTAGGATTTGAAGAAAGCTGGTTAAGAAACATCACAGAAAACTGTTGAACATTTTTTGAAGCGAGAATGAACCGCAACGTCCGTGCGGCTGGCGGCCACGTTGATACTTGTAGGCGTGACCGTCAGGAACCGTGTCTCCCGAGACACGTCACCGTGGGTGGGTCCCGTGGCGCGGCGCCTTCTCCGCAGCGAGGCGTGAGAGGTCGCCAAGCTGACAGGGTGCTGACACCGAGCAGAGCTGTCTCCTGGCGCTTCTCAAAGGAAACCCTCTGCACACAGTTCTGGGCGGCCGGGCAATGTCGCAACGTGTTGCTTCTCAGGGCGGCGCAGACATGGGGCGGGAGCCTCGACACGAAGCCGCGGTCACGTCTGGTGTGGCTGTCGCGCAGCCGGGGCAGGAGGAACTGCTGCCGACACGTGGTTGCTCCTGCCCGTCACGCACCCTGATCCCTGCCCTTCAGTGGGGACAGGAGCACTGTTTGCTTGCTTGCCTCTGGGCCTCAGGCCCGGTCTGCGGCCTCACGTGCCTGCGCCTCAGCCGCTGAGCTACAGGGGTGCACCTTTTGTTTTTTGTTTTGTTTTAAGTATTTCTCAGAGTTTGGGTGCATGTGGAATTTTTACTTGTTAACTATTGTCAGGAGGACGTAGAGGCGACTGCACCGTCCTTGGTGCAGGGACGAGGGCAAAACAAAGGTGCTCCAGGCCCCGAGTCTGCAGCAGTCGCTGGCGATTTGGCTCTTTCAAGACCCCGAGCAGCAGCGCGCCTGCCTCCTGCGAGACCAGCTGGCGGGGCCTGGGCGCAGCGCCGGATGCCGAGCAAGGGTGGGGACAGAGACGCGCGGTCGTGTCCACGCCGCCCCGTAGCGTCCTTGCCTATGACGAGCTGAGAGGTCTGATTGGAGCAGCGAGGTCTGATCGGAGCCGCGTCTGCCGTCGTTACAGAAGTCGTGTCTTCGAGTGTCTCCCGTGGAAATCGTGAAAGTAAGGCAAGTGGGGTGCTCAGAAAGAAAAGTACTTCTGTTCAAGTGCATGAAGAATACAGGCTAGTGATTTAATAGCCACAGGGCTTGACTTACTGTCTGTGGTGATAATGATAGTAATTTCCACTTTTTTTTCATACAGCAAAGTGACGTTTCTGCTATTTATTTTGGTTACGTTGGAATGTGTCGTTTTTGTTTCTTTGTTTTCGTGTTGAGAAGGGTGTTATTTATAAAGAGGTCTCAGTCCACGCTTAAGCGTGGTGGTGAAATGCTGGGCCTCTCTGCTCTCTGCCTGGCAATATAGAAGAAGTGGCTGGTACAGAACAGTTAACTTTAAAATCCAGGAGACCCGTTTGTCCGGAGGCTGGGAAGGCCGGGTAGAAGCGAGCTGCAGGGATCTCGATTAACTGCCTCATTCGGCGCAGCCGGGCCTCGGTAACAGCACATCAGCAGCGCCGAGCGCGTATTTTCTCTCCCCGTCTGTCAGTGCGTCTTCACCAGGGAACGATCTCATCCACTTGTTTTCAGTGCTGTGTTGCGTATCTTCTCCGTCCTGGTTAAATGCACCATCTTTGTTTTTGGTTTCCTGCCTCTCTCCTCTTTAACCACTGGTCTGGAGCCCTGGCCTTGGTGACTGGTCGCCGCAGCCTGGGACACCCGGCGGGCGGGGCGCCCCTCGCTAAGACCTAGAGCGGGTGCCGCGAACCACCCGTGTCCCCGGGGCTCTCCTGGCCTGTGGCTTCGGACTCCGCAGGGCCGCCTGACTGTGAGGCCAGGGGAGGCAGCCCCGCGGTGTCAGGGAGGCGTGTGCACGGCCCTCGCGAGGATGGCTGTCCTCAGTGGGGACAGGTGCCCGCAGTTCTGCCACCTGCTCCCAGGCCTGCTTGGACAGCGCAGGTCGAGTCTGAGCCCAGCGCTTCGTCCCCCAGAGCTCACGCTGCTCTGGCAGCTGCTGCCGGAGCCGGTCCAGTGCTTGCATCGGGTCTTCTGCTGCTGCAGCCTGGACGCCCGTTGGCTGCTGCCACTGCCTTCTGCGTTCGAGACGTGCCAGCAAGCCAGCACCTGTGGTGGTGGCCTCGAAGACGGCGTTCACCCTCGAGGACAGTTTCCTGCCCTGTGGAAGGGTCCCCTGATCATCTAAACCACCCAGAGTGCTCAGCCACACAGACGGCATCGGCTGTCCCACAGGCACGTCTGCCGCCGGCAGCGCTCCGCCCACCGTGAGCGAGCCTGCGGCCGGAGCGGAGCCTGGTGGGTCGCAGGGCGTGCGGCGCCAGACCCAGAGACGCGCCCCGGTCACGGCCGACAGGAGAGGGCGGGGCGGCTACCTCGTGGGTGGCTTGCATCGCACATGGAAGTGGCCGCACCAGGCTGGCATTGCATCTACCGAATAGGTTTGTATTTTCAGATAACCACGAAATTACAGAAAGCCTCTCTCCATGTTCTGAGCTGGAAAGGCAGACGAATGGCTTATTTTGGAGTAGTATTACTGCCTTGAAACTTCGCCAGTCCGAGGTGGTTTCTCTGGAAGACTCGCCCTCCTCTGTTTCTGGCTCTGGAGCACTCAGGGCATAAGTGCCCTTGTTACTTGGTTGTTAAAAAGTTGCGCCATTGATAATCTGAGTGTTTCCCCTGAAGGGCAGCCTGGAAAGAGCCCCAGTGCCGCGCCCATCCATTAGCCGCAGGGCTTCCCCTGTCGTGTAGTGACATGGACCCTGTGCTCGTGACAGGCACACCCGGTGTCCTCGGGCGTCGCGGCTGAGGACGGGGAGGCCGGTGGAGCGCAGTTCTGTGCGTGGGTGCTGGCCACGTCCGCCGGCGGAAGCGCACGTGGTGTCCGCCCTCTAGAAGGTGGTCAGTGAGCAGAGCAGCTGAGTCTCTTAGCTCTTGTTGTTTGAGGAAATCAAGTGTCTTCATAACTGAGAGCAGAGGTTTACAAATGCTGATGAGAAAATACTTGCCGTTGGATTTTGATAAACCCGTTTTTGCTTTAAATAGTGAGAGGCGAGTAGTGGCCGTGGCGACCGCTGGGGAGGAGGAGGCGGCCTGCGGCTGCGGAGCGCGTGTCCGGGGCTCCAGGAAGCCTCGGCCCGCTTTCCTCCAGCGTGTTTGGGGAAGTGCTGTCCGGCCACTCTCGTGTGACCAGAGAACGAAGGCCCCTCTTCACCATCTGAAACTAGCTCCGTTCCCACAGGGCAGCCTCGGAGCACACGTCTGTCAGCTGTAGGGACGCAGCGGCGTTCTGTGCGGCGTGAGGTCTCGTGTGCAGAGAGCGTTCCCATGTTCCCACAAAGAGCCTCCCTCGGGCGTGCGCCGCGCCCACCCCGGGGCCCCAGCACCCCCACCCAGGCCCCAGGCCCCTGGCTCGGCCAGCTCCTCAGAAATGTGGGTGACCTGATGTGCGGCTACGGTAGAATGCGGTGGTGAGTACTCATAAAGGTCGACAGTGATCGGTGACGTGCGAGCGAGTGACATCAGTGCCTTCTCGCTGTGAGTGCGCGCGGGATGGGGGCTGGGGGCCTGGGAGGGGTGGACCCCGCCCTCGCTTCTGCCCGCACTGGGTCTCCGCGCGGCCTCCCTGCCCGGCGAGAGCTGTCTGTGCTATGTGCCTCCTGACGAAAGGTCGGGGATCAGAAATAAGGGTGCCTGTAGTGTGTGTGTGTTACTTGTGACTTGCATCCTTCTTAGCCGAGGAAGATTTCCCGGGCAATTAAATCATTAAACACGTAAGGTGAATTAGGAAGGTCATTTGGGTCTGGTCGGGAAAGCGGCACGCGCTGATCGTGAGTTGGGGTCGTCTGAGCGCCCCGAGGTGTCCACTGGCTGTCTGGACAGGGGCCTGAAGCCACTCGTGAAAGCAGCACGACCACTGCAGTCACACGGGAGCGCGTCCGTGGGCGCGTCCATTCACACAGAGACCTTGGGTGTCTGCCCTCTGGGCGTCTGCCTCACAGCAGGCTTCGAGCAGCTTTATTACCCTCAGCTGCCTCCTCGTGTACGGGAGGCCTGGGCAGAACCGCGTGGCAAGGAAAAGACACGGTCTCACTGGGAAAGGACAGAGCTGTCTCCACAGGATGCCTGGCTGTCTGCATAGAGTGTCAGCCCGGCTACGGAAAAGCCCCTCCGGCCGGCACGTTGTACGATGACGTCAGCCAGGTCCACGTGTGGCCTTCAGCTGCATCTCTGGCCACCAGCAGCACACAATTGGGATTCTGAGTTTCCTCAGCGCTGCTTCCATTCGCATCCCTGGGAATGAAAATACGTATAAATCCAACAGGAGAGGGACAAAAGGCTTAGAAGAGAAATCGAAGACCTACAGAAACAGAGCAGTGCTGTGCTCTTCAAGTGGGAGATCCCTGTTCCAAACTGGTTACAGGGGTCAGTCCCCGCCCGGATGGCTCCGTCCCGCTGACGCTCCGGTTCCGCGGCAAAGCCCTGGACGCGCACGGAGCGCTCCACTATTTGCAATATTTTTGTAAGTCTAAAACTCTCCGAAAGAAAACGTTTTGAAATAAGCAAGGAAGACTTAGGCTGATGTGCAAGCCGGCTCTGCCCACCCAGCCCTGGTTTCCAGCCCGGTTCCCATGCCTGACTCCTGCATCGCTGCCTTTGTAGCTCTTGCCGTAGGTTCCCTCGTGTGGAAGGCGAAGATGCGGCTGTGGAGGTGAGTATCCTTCCCGTCTGACACCGTGTGCGTATGAATCGCGACGCAAACGTGACTGCTCTGCGAGTGCGGCTGAGCTGGGCCGCGCTATCACCTGCACTCCATTTCTTCTCTGGGCGTCGTTTGTTTTCCCAGAACTAATCACTGGCAGTTACTCTGATTGCAAACAGCTCTGAGAGCACTGGAGTTCTCGCAAGTCTTCTGCACATCTGATCGTCGTCCACCCACTTGCTTTTCCCGGAGCTCCCGCTCGGGAACTGCTCCATCTGCCCCCCAGATGGGTCGGGAGGTCTGTGGTCCCAGGATTCCCTTTCTGTGTGGTTTGCTCTGTTTTCGTGCTGGAGGCTCCTCGTGTGTGTGTGAGACGGAGGCACCGAAGAGCGAGGGCTGTCGTCCTGAGCAGCGTGTCGACCAGCATGTAGATGCCAGAGGCACCCGAGTGCATGTCTGTGTCTCTCTTCCCCAGCTGCTCTCTTCCAGGTCAGAGCAGCCAGAGCCTGCCCGCCCCGGCTCTGCCTCTCCGGGCCCCAGCGGGTTGACTGCTGCTGGGACCAGTTCTCTCTCTCGACGCATGCGTCTGAGCTTCCCCTGCCCTGCTCAGGCAGAGCCGTCCATCTGCCTTGCAACTTCCAAAATGTCACCGTGCGCTTCTCCCGTGGGCCCTTCCCGCCACATGACTCACCCCCTGGTGTGTACTAGGAGACGGGGGACCCGGGTGCCCTCGTTTGCTGCGCTAAGCATCAGCCGGCTTCCTTGTCCGCACATCTTGTGCTGTTCTTGACCCGAACTTTCCGGCCGGACCACCGGCTGCCCATCCCCACCTTCTCCCGGACATGACCCCGGCATGGTGCCTGCTGTGGGGTCCTGCAGTCAGCTCGACATGACGTGAAGGCGTCTCATCACTAGCTGATGACCTGTGATGAGACAGGAAGATGAATCCTAATTCAACGCATGACAAGGTTCCGGTTTCAGGGACTGCTCTGTTCCAGCAACAGCACATCCTCTTGAGAGACGCTTCGTGGCTGGGCTCCCACTGACATTTGCCCATGGGCACTGCATCTCCTGTGTCTGCTGACCCGCCCCCATGGGTCCTCCGTCTCCCGTGTCTGCAGGTCCGTCCCCACGGGCCCTCCCTCTCCCATGTCTACTGACCCGCCCCTCACTTTACTTGGCTTCTCAGTTACTTTTGTTCGGTCACATGTCTTACAGGCAATGCATTGGGTTCGCCTTTTATTTTTAAGTTCGTGTGCAGCACTAACTTATGTTTCAGGGTAGATTTCCTCTAGTTTGAACACTGAAAGAAGTTAAGTGAAAGCACTAACGTGAAAAATTGTTGTGTTATTTCTGATTTGGAGATTTCATGGCAGTCGCTCTAAGGTACTCATTCCTGCGATATCGATACATATTTTCTAATTCGTCTACCAAGCCTGTTACCTTCTGGTTTTAGTTTCATGGCATTTAAAAGGGACGGATTTGGAGAGCACACATTTTTTCCCCAGGCGATAGCTCAAATTCAGCTGATGCTCTGCTGTGGGTTATGTTTGAACTCAATCCCATTTTGAAGGCTGGTTCCCTGGATCCTCACTGCCACCCGGGGTTTCTTGCTGCCTTCCCCATCGGCCTTGGGTCCAGGCTGACTCGGCCACGCTATGAGCCATGGACACTGGGCTGCTGGTTCCCGGGAGGGAGCCCACAGGGCCAGCCCCGCTGTAAACGGCAGCGCGCAGTGACAGGCCAGCAGAGGGGCGACTGCCTCCCGTAAGGGTTTTCCCCGCCTGTGAAGAGCTGGGTAGAAACGTGATTTCAGTTCAGCTCCCAGTTTTCTAGAACGCCATTCGTTGGGCTTTCTGAGAAATGTCTTTTTTAAAAAGGGTGTGTGTTAGACAAGAAGAAGAGTCAAGGGGAAATGAAGAGACTTCATTGAGCAGATAAGTGCTCGTACTCAGGTGATACTGTAGGCCCAGACCCGCCTCTCCTGCCCACACGGCTCCGGGGGCACCGGCCCGCCTCTCCTGCCCACATGGCTCCGGGGGCAGCGGCCCGCCTCTCCTGCCCACACGGCTCCGGGGGCACCGGCCCGCCTCTCCTGCCCACACGGCTCTGGGGGCACCTGCCCGCTCTCTCAGGCTGTGGCTCCTGTCTGATTCGTGTGAGAACTGCCGTCTCCTTCTGGCTGCCGCCAAAGGGCGACCTCCAGTCTGGAGCGGGGTTTCTTGGGTGAGTGAGGCTCCTGCCCTTCTCCGCTGACTGGGAGTGAGGGAGGTGTGGCGCGTGGACGCTCCTGCTCACAGACACACCTGCCGGTGCTGCGGACGCCGCCTTGAGTCTCTGTGGGACTCAATTCCATGCTCACACTTTCTTAGAAACAAAAATTTCTGCCTGCTGTTGGACGCGTGCTCGCTCTAATTATGGAAAAGGACATCTCTGGGACAGATATCCAAGGACTGCTCAGAGCCTGAGAGGAGGAGGACATAGGCCTCATTGCTAAATACAGCAGAAAGAGCTTAAGCTTCATGCTGCAATTCTAGAAGAAAATAAAAAACAGATGCCCTGAATGTAAGACATGGGATTGCAGGTTAAAAAGACACGAGTTATAGCGGTCATTCTGGTTGTTTGGCTTGTGGAATTCTGTGCGTGTACAGAAAATGCACGGGCTCACAGGTGAGCAATAAAGCACACTGTTAGCAGCGAAAGCTTGTCTCCGAGACACTTTCTCATCTCTCACCTGGGCAGGACTCAGATGCGTCTGGAGGTCTGAGTGCGAGCCCGTCAGAACAGCGGCACGGGCTCGGTGCTGGTTCCGAGTCGCCTCGCTCCCCCTGACTCCCGCGTTTCATAAACTGGGGCTTTTTCCCGCCGTCTCTATAATGACACCTTGAATTGAAAATTTGGAATTTAAAGCTTCCACGTGTCTGGATGTGAGAGGGGCTCGGTGTTTGGCCTCACGCGGGGACACCCACGTCTAGTCATGGGGCTTTATTCTCCCCCCGTGTGGGCGGTTTCCACGCCGACTGCGCGCCCCTCGTGCCCAGCGCGCCCCTGCCGCCTGGACGTGCGGTCACCCCGGCGCGCTGGGCTCCATTCGACTGGCGCATCTCCAGCGTGGCTCCTTGTCAACAGCCTAACAAGTACCTGCCTGCTTGTGTCACCTGCAGGTGCTGTGGTCCTTGGAGCTGGGTCACTGGGTCTCTGAGGAGCCCTTCGAACTATCCAGCCACTTCCTGCTGCTCCCGTAAGTCACACGGTGTCTGCTTTCTGCTCGTTTCCTTTGTTCGGACAACATGCAATTTGGTGTTCTCAGGATACTACCTGGCAAAAGGTAGACTCCAGTCTTTGTTAAATCGCGTCTGTGTATAGTTAAAAGGACAGTCACAGAGCCTCTGTGAGGAACGCAGCGGCGGAGGGGCCGCGAGGGCGCGCAGCAGGTGGGCTCTGCAGACGCGGTCTGCCTTGTCGCTGCTGCGAGAACACCGCCTGCCGTGCCACAGCCAGGCCGGACTGGCAGAGCTGGCGGTCTGCTCACGCTGTGACTGGCCTGTGCTGTGGGTGTTTTTCCTAAACTCAACTCCAGCTGCCCCGACTTGTGAGTAATAGAAGCTTATGCTTAGTGGAAAGTCCTAATTTCTGTTGTCCTTTTGTAAAGATGAGCTGATAATTAGGTCAGGGATTTAAGGTTTTGTTGGGAGCAAGATTGTGCAAAAGTTGGCTTTTGTGCTCCAAAAATGTCAGTGGGTTTGTGACCATTTATTCGTTTAAAGAGTGATGCTTGGAAGATGAACGTTGGCTCTGATCTGTGCACACGGGCCGCCAGATTGCAGCCGCGTGGGACCCAACGAGGGACTCTGCCCTCACCCTCGTGCCAGGTTGTTGGGTATCTCTGACCTCACTTTAAAGATAGCTGCGCTGATTTCCTTTCAGCCTTATGAGTGTTTTCTGGTAGCAACAAAAAGTCCCTCTCAGTGAGCTCTGAGATAACTGCAGGAGGCGTCCTCTGTCCCCCTGCATGGGTGGCTGTCAACCAGCCTTAACTGGGCCGCTGGCCGCCGGCCTGTGCCGCAGGTGTGGGGTGTGTCTGCCAGCGCCCTGGGGCCCTCCCAACCCCCCCAACATCCGCCAGAGCCCCCAGAGCCCCCAGAGCCCCCAGAGCCCGCTTCTGAGCGGCAATGTTTTCTTTCCGCAGCAAGGCCACGCTGCTGTGGGTTCCGAAGCCTCCCTGCCTGCAGTCCAAGGGGGTGCTCCGAGAACGCCTTCCCCACTCCCTTCCTCGCCGTTGGAGCAGGACTGCAGAGAGGCGGGGCGCCCCTCCCTGAGGCCAGCAAGCACCCGGGACCCCACTCCCAGGGGACAGACCTGCCAAGAGCCCCAGGCGGCGGAGAGGAGGGGCGTGGGGGCGGCGGGGCGGCAGGTGCAGTTTCAGAACGTTTGGTCCCGAGTCGCTGAGCATCACAGATGTTTGCGGTGTTAACCGCACGATGAAAACTTCAGAAGGAGGGTAGCCCTACGTGTGTGCAGTCCTGAGCTGAAATCTGTGCTCTTAGAAGTTCCTGCAAACGCTCGACTGCACTCTGAACATCACTGTGTGTTTGCACTCCTTGAGCACTTCAAGTTTGACGCGGACATTAAAAACTCTTCCTAATGCAAATTATTTCTTAAATAATTCTAAGGGCATATTCAACTTGAAGAAGTGTGGCTTTTGTAAGTGTTTTAGGTGGAAGGGTTTTCTCAACAAGTGGAAGCTAAACTGTAGCTTCTTCCCTAAGATGCCTCTGAGAGCAAGAGCAGAAAGTCCCCTGCATTAGAGTAGTGAGTGCGCGACAGTCCAGTGTCTTTCTCGTGAAATCAAATACATAATTTTCTTCATTGTTAAAAATAGCAATGTCCCTTATTATGAGGCACAACTGCTTGTTTTGGAGGCAAACCAAAAACTGAAAATATCATCGTTAAATGTAGTTGTCTCACCTAATAAGTTATATTTAATTACTAAAAATACGTTCATATTTAACAGAGAAAATAGTACAATCTTCATATAAACTAAAAGAACATGTTTCTTGGTAGTGCAGACGTGCTGGACGTTCTCGTCGTGCACTTGAAATCCCTGACGGACCTGGACGCCCAGCGAAGCGTCAGCAGCAGCAAACCCACTGCTCTCCAGAGGAACAGGGAAGGCCCCCGAGACGTGTGAAAACGGCTTTACTGTGTTCCCTTCTCCAAATAATAGACAACTAATAACCACTCCCAGAACATCCCTGAATGTGTGCTTGATGGCTTAGGGAGTTTCTTCTCCTTTCAGTCATGTAGTGATGCGGACACGGATGGGGACATCGCTCAGCTCTGCAGGTGTGCGTGGGGAATGCAGCCCCCAGGCCCTCGCTGCTGCAGGAGGAGCGCTGTCTTCCAGTTATTGACGGAGGGGCCCAGGAACACCTGTCTGCGCAGCGCGGCCCTGACTCCGCCTCCCATGGGCGTCCTGGGCCCCCGCCAGCTGCTGCTAGTTTGGGGTAAAGCTGGGCTGGTGGGTGGGCGACGGCTGAGTGCGGCGCCCGCGCAGGCCTGGGTCTGAGCAGGAGGAGGAGATGGGCGCAGCTGTCCCTAGCGCTTTGGCACAGAGTCCTGGGCCACCGTCAGCACCCTGGTTCCCAGGTGTGCCAGGCACCTAGAAGTCTGCCGGCCGGATCATCATGGCCGTGGCCTTGAGCGAGTAGCCTGAGCCTTTCCAGTAGTACCACTTAATCCCGTTGAACCTATTTGTGTTCTGCCTCTGTGGATAGTACATTCCGTTCAAGTTGGAAGGACCGCAGGCATCAAACCACCAGCCTGTGAAAGTCAAACAGAAGGAGTTAGGACAGGGCACCCAGTTCCCTCCCGGGAGCCTGAAACACCAGGCCAGGCGCCACGTTCCAGGCTTGGAAAGAGGCGTGTGCTGAGTTCCCGAGTGCAGAATGGGGCACGTCCCGCGGCAGGACACCGGACCGGCAGCCAGCGCACACGGCAGGCGCAGGTGCCCCGACACTTACTCCAGTCCTGCGCCGTGGGGACAGGGACCAGCCCGCATGGCGCAACACTCGTTTGTTCGCAGCACAGCGGAAGTGTGCAGTGTTCTTGGGGCGCGATGAAAGGAAAGCTTTATGTTTGGGATGAAAGGAAATGTCACATGAGAGCGGCACCCTCACTAAGCCCGGGCAGGGGCGGGAAGGCCACAGAGGGGAGGGGACCACAGCGGGGCTGCTGGGGCTGGGCTTTAGGAGGGCAGGGGTCACCTCGAGCTGCTCGCGTTCCCTGAATGAATGACTCTGCTTATTTAAGAGCAGCAGGGGACCAGGGCAGAAGTGCAGCTGGTACCGGCATGTAGAGTCCGGTAACTAATGTGGATGGGTCTCAACTCTGGGGTCACCTCCGGAGAAGGCCACTGACTTTTGTCCTCTACAGAACATGCCACCCGCACTATGTACTTAGACACTGGCCCGATCCTCGTCCGCTCCCCTGCTGCCCGGTGCCTCCTGACGGAAGCAGCGCCGTGCCCTGCAGCGACGGAGGTACTGGCCGCTGACTGGGACCCTCCAGTTATGTCCAGATCCTTCGGGGGCTTGGGACGCCACAGCCTTCAGAGCTGTACACTCTGGTCCCGCGGGCATCTCAACTCCAGAATGGACCGTCGGTGCCAGCACATCGCTGGGCGCCAGGCCCCAGGCCAACAGTGGGAACTGTGTGGCCTTTGCTACAGGTCCCGGCGGGTCTCTGCCACGTCCGCTGTCAGCCCCGCACCCAGATCAGAGTGGAGAGGTCTCCTCGCTGTCAGTGCACTTCTGTGGTAGCTCATGCTGGGCGGTGGTCGCCGTGTGGGGCACAGATAGGCCCCAGCAGCCCCGGCCCCTCATCATGGGTTTTTACAGGATTATTACGGTGGGGTAAGGGACACAAGCAGCTTTTTCACAAAATGAATATAAATGCTTGCTCTAAGAAATGAGTCCGGCTCCTGAAGTGCCCCCGTGCTGCCAGGTAATCACTGTTTAAGGAACCAGAGGGCTGATGTTTTTAATGGAGCCTGATTCTTCAGTATTGTTTTAAAGGCATGAAAACGACTGGCTTTCCAATCATGATCGTAGATAAGTCTCACCCTGCTGGCGCGTCTCCGCACTGGCTGTTTGCTGTCTGCACGGGGAGACGCGGCACCCAAGCTCCTGGCCCCGGCAGTGGCCGCCAGCCAGCGCGACCACCCTGCCCGCCTCACGTTTGCCTCTCGCTCGCGGTGCGCTTTTGCCGGCTTCTGTTACTGTTTTAAGCCTTCAGTGCTTTTACCACGATGGCTTGTCAGACCTCTTTCGTCTCAGTCACTACTTGACTCCACTGCAAGACCCTGAAGAGTCAGAAGGCTGCCGAGTTCGGAGAGCCGGCTGCCACCGCTGAAGTCTGGTGTTTCTGAACGTTTGTCTCAATGCTCTCAGTAACTGTCAGGCATTTGCTTAAGGGTTTGGTTTCTGTTTTCATGTGATGCCTTGAAATAGCAGGTTGGTTAATTAGTGTCTGTCTAAGTATTTGCTGTATATTCATGAAATCCTCCAAAGTTGAAGCTTCCTTGTCTAATGAGTTATCAGTTAGATGCATTTCTGTAGCAGTGACTTATATCACTGTTTGGGGTGTTATTCTGGGATGATACCCGCCTGGTGTCTGGTGTCAGGGCCCCTCCGCCCGGGACAGTCCTGAGTGAGCTGTAGGTGCTCAGAGGCTCTGGTCCACACCCTGTTCCTGCTTAAAACTCGCTGTAAGGAAGTCAGAGACCTGTCTTCCTCTGTCACCCAACGGTCCGTGGCGTTCAGACAGTGTCCCCAGTCGCCATCCGGCAGATGAGCCCCCAGCGCCCCGCGCTCAGTGGCAGGTCACCCACCTCCTGTCAGCATCTGCGAGCACTTGCAGATGCATTTGTCGTTGTCTGCGTCCTTTGTGCTGAAATCGTTTCCTGGTTGGCTGATGCTGCTTATTTTCCCGGCCGTCCCTGTAAGTCCTTTAAGGTGAATCCTGCAAGTGTGCAAAAGAGGAAGAAACAACAACACAATTAGCCTGGGTCGTTGAGCTACCGAGCGGAAACTTTTTTACAGTGTAGAATTCCATCCTGCAGAAATGCGTCCTGTCCCGTGTGGTGCACTAATGCAAGCTTGGACAAAATATTTTTGCTCGGGATAAACAGGAACCAACTTATCATCTCGCCCTGAGGCAGAGGAATGTGTCTTCCTGAACCTTCCACGCCTGTCACTCTACAAGCACCAGCCCGCCGCCAGAGCCTGTCATGTATTTTCCTGCTGCTTTTGCACAGACAGGGGCAAATGCCGCGTGAGGCCATCCTCTGCGCAGGCCTCCAGCCCCTCCTGTAGACACGAGGCCCGAGTGATGGGCCGCCTCCCAGTTCCCCTGGGGTGCGGGGCGCAGGGGCAGCATCACCAAGCGTAGAGGGCAGGACCTCCGAGGCGCGCGAGAGGGGCCGGCCCACCTGGCGGCCCTCGCTGACTGACGGCCTCGACTGCAACAGCCCTGGGGAGATAGGCGAGACCCACCCCGCGGAGCAACCACCCTGCGGTGCCTGCGCACTCACCCCGGGGGCGCCGGGTGGGACCGAGTGGAGAAGCAGCTGCTTCACCGGCCGACTGGTTGGCTACTCCAGGACCTCCACGCCTGTGCCAGGGCTCTTGGCCACCCCTGGAGCAGACAGCCCCTGAGGACACTCGCTGAGGCTCAGAGAGCCTGGGGAGTCACGTCTCGCTTTGTGCTGGGGTGCACCTGCCGCCTCTGCCTCCCGTTGCATCTGGCCCCGCAGGTGCACGCTGGGCAGCAGCCAGAGGGGCCCTTGGACGTCGGGCGGGCTTGTCGCATGGCCTCCCGCTGCCTGGGGCCCAGCCCCATGGGTGCTGACAGCTGAGATTTCAATATGGTGTCAGATGTGGTGGCTCAAGAAACCGCCCTGAAGTGCTGACAGTGACATCCTTTGAATGTTGCTGCCCCAGACGCCTGTGGAGGTCTGTCCTCTGCAGGCGTGACATTGCTTCCTTCCAGCCCCTTCCCCGTGATCCTCCGTCAGATGGAGATCAGCCACCCTCCCTTCCTCTCGTGCTCCTGTTCTGCCGCCCGAGTTCCCCAAAGGGGCGCGTCCAAGATTGCTGTTCAGTGGCCCCCTGAGGACGGCCATGTCACCGTGGCCCTTCGAGCTCGTCCATTGGTTCAGAGGACGAGCTTTCTTGTTACTCAGACTGGTCACGTTCTTGAAATGTCCTAAATCATGAAAAATGACTACCAGCTTCATGTACAAGTAACGTTCTGTTTTAGTGAAAAGAATCATGTTCTGTTGCCACATTTATCCGTGTCTCCGAACACGTAATTTTCGGTCTTGGACTTTGGGGGGCTCTTGCCTTAGAAAAGCCATCGCGTCTGCTCGTGAGCTGGTGCTCTGGAGCGTCCGTGCTTAGCGCAGTTTTACTCCTGCTTCTTATCACCTTGACACCGTGTTTTATTAGGGTTATGGGTTTTTTGATGAAAAAACTGTTATTCTGCCAAGTAAATTAAGCTGAGCTTTAAAGTGTGCCTTTTTCAATGGCATGTGCAAAACCCGATTGCATTTCTAAAGGAAATATCTGTTAAGAACCATCTCAGTTTGAGATTCTTTAAGTCAGCATACAAGGGTAATGACCCATTCTGTAAAATCTTCTTGTATAAACAGCCTAATTCTTATTTTTTTGTTTCCTTTTTTTTTTTTTTTTAATTCCTCTGCTGTAGATTCCTAACTGCTGCCAGTTGAACAAATATTTAGCTTGGAGGGAAACAGTGACCAACCACTTGTGCCTAAAAATTCATTTAAGTTTTGTTCCTTTTGGACTCAAGTTGGAGCCCCAGCTGCAAACACCTATCTTCTCATCATTCACAGCTGTACCGGCTCCTTCTGCCGTGCACTTCGTGGGCTGGGTTCAGGGGCCTTTTACGCGCCCTGCCCTGCCTGCAAGTCGTCTACAGAAGGACGTGCGGCCGTTTTTCGACGCCCGTCCCTAGACACGGCCCGAGGACCTGGAGCCGCATTCGTGTCTAGAGCCCTGAGGGCGACTCCGGTGATCCGTGGGCTGGCAGCATCGCTGTGGGTTAGTTTCTCTCTGCCCCAGGGCAGCGTTTCTGTCGCCAGAGCTCTCGGGCCTTCTCAGAGCAGATTCCCTGGTGTCCCTCCACTCCTGTGACCTCTGTCTGTCTCTGCTCTCAAGTCCCCTCACACCAGGAAGCTGCTCTCAGCCTAGTCGCCCAGGCTCACCTGGGACATTCATGCCCGACGGGTGGGATCCGTCAGGCAGGGAAGTCTGTGACTCTGCCGTCCTTTCTAGCGGACTGTGGGGTGACTGCTCACTGCCCTCCCCCCAGATTCCTCACTAAACCGCGCAGCTAACGCTGACTTTGGGGCGGAGCAGAACCATTGAACGGCAGACCCTTTGGGAGGAACCGCAGAGCCGGAGGTGCATGTCTGTGTGACCGGTACGGGCGGGACACCGGGGCCAGCACATGGGCTGCGGAGTTGCTGAATGTCGTCGCCGGCAGGCAGGCCTGTGTCACAGCGCGCACGGACAGAACGCTGTCCCCAGGGGGTGTCGGTCACACTGTCACAACCAAAGAGACAGTAGCGCGAGGCTGTGACAGGAAACCAGCTGCCCTCCCGTCCCGGGCCTCGGGTAGGGCGGCCGGCCCCCGCCGCTGCTCACCTGTAGTTCAGCGCCTCCCCGCTGAGCGCGAAGTGCTCGTACAGCGCCTGGGCCTCGTTCCCCTCCCAGTCGGTCAGCTGTATCCTCAGCACGTAGCGGCGTTGATTAGTCACTTGCGAGACAAACTCGTTCCCCAGCCAGTGTTCACCCGAAGGACTCCCAAATCCCTGTGGGCCACGGCATAAAATCCAGTCACTCACTGACTCTTCACGCATCGGCCCTCAGGCGTCCGGCAGAACCCCCTCCTGTGCCCTGCGGTGGGGCCTCTCACAAGAAAACAGACTTTTCAGAAACAGCATTTGCAGGGAGAAAGTGGGTGCTGAGCAGTTAGAGGGGGTGCCCCTGCGGAGGCAGGCTGCAGAGCGGGTCTCCAGGCCTGGACAGACGCGCCCGGCGCCAGTGCGTGCATGCTGGCCTTACGTGCAGCTGCGACAGTGGGCAGGACTGCTCGTTGACGGGACAGACTCCTGTTTAAAGGCGCCCTTTGTTAAAGCAACTGTCCAGAGTCGCTGCTTAGTTTAGGGTTTGTGGTGCAGATCCAGGAAGTTGGTTTCCACAAAGAAAGTCACTTATTTTCAGAGAGTTTAAAGAACATACCATTTTATATTCTTTCCAAGTCCTTTGAAAGTCAACGCTGCCGTCTTCTCGCCGCTGAATGACTGTCCACCCGCCTCCGCTCGTCTCCATGTCGCAATAAGCCTGTGGGCACAGGGTTACACAAGACTGGTCAGCAGATCCTGGGAAAGACCTGTGCTGATGGGGGCCCGGGCAAGTCTGCTGTCGCCCCAGACTCAGAAGATTTAAAGAAACTGAAAGCCATGAATGGAAAGTGGTGATGGAAAGTGGACAGGACCCTCATACACCGTGCTGGTGAATAAACCTCTCGTTACCATCTGTTGCGTGCCAATGGGCCCCCTCCGCCCCCTGCTACCCAGGGTGGCTTTCTCAGAGCCTGGTTGTGAAGGGGCCTCAGGCTGCAGGGGGCCCACGCTCATGTCCCCGGGATAGCCCGGCACTGAGCTCCCAGCCCTCGTGCCACATCGTCATTGTGACCCAGGTGCCCGCAGGTGGCGGTTTCCCATTCCTGTCATGCGTGCTGTGGAGCTGGGGAGCTGCTCCTGCACGCGGGACCAGTCGGGTTTCTGGGTCCCGTCCCCCCGATGCCCGGTGTGGGGCGGCTTTGCACTTCACTCCCCGCCAGCTCTTAGTGCTCCTTCTTTAAGACTGGCCTGGGGGAGGGGTGTCGGCTTGGTTCAGCTCAGAATTCTTTCTTGGGTTAGGAGCATGCATGCTCAGTTTCAGCTCAGCAGGAGTTTTATTATGAAATGCAAAACCCCTGAAAATAAGATCACATAGTTCTAAATAATGAGATTAAAGTAGAACGAAAGCATTTTCCAGGAAATAAATATTAAAAGTTAAGGTTCAAAACCAGTTTCCTCTGTTGTTTTCCATGGTCCTCTGGGGGAACAGCAGAGATAATGTGGCAGAGTAAGTGGAAATGTGAGACTCTCTGAGTCTGTGGGCTCCGACCCCAGAGGACAAGGGCCGAGAGGACCCGTTCCTTCCTGTGAGGGCTGACCCGTGGTCTGGGCACCAGGGCACCAGGCTGCCCCTGGTGCCCAGGGCCCAGCTATGCGCCCTCCTCCGCCGCAGTCCGCCAGGTCCTTGACCCGGGTGCTTCCCCAGTGCTCATGCTTGGAGAGCTGTGTTACTAATAATCACAGGAGGGCCTCTTTCACGTTGGGCCTGTGCTTGATCGGCTGAAGATAACCCCTGAGACCTCTGAACTGACGTGCTGTTTCAATGCTGACATTGCTCGAAGCTGGACGTCTTTGAGCAAATCCCGCTTGGTTGACTGGTGCCGCCCAAGCTGAGGCCATGGAGAGGGCCGGTCAATGCAGTCGGGTATCCAGGCCACCAGGGCCTGGTGGCTGTGTGGTCTGGGGACAATGCAGGCAGGGCTGACCAGGGAAGGCCAGGTGAGGAAACGGGACGGGGCCAGGCGCGCCGGGACGCCTCCACCCGCTGGTGCCGAGGCTTCTCTGCGCTCCCCACGCGCCCCACGTTCTTGGGACACTCGCCGGCCTGTGGTAACGCGCCGGCTCCGGCGGCCCAGGTCTCAGTCACGGTGGAAACAGGATTTATTTATGTCTTTTAAACACGTGCTGTGCACGTAAGTCATTTAGACAGCAGGGAACAGCAGTCTCTTCAAACTTCAGCTTCCTCATTTCCAAGATGGAACTCATTTCCTCATTTCCGAGTCGGCCACAGCCGACTGGGCTTGTCCTCCTGAGGAAGCCCTGGGAACGTGGCCTTGTGCTTATGGTCGACTTAAATGATGAGTGAGCTAGAACGTGTCTTTGGAAAGTGGCATCTTGACCAGCACGGTATTTATCCAAGTTCGTCATCAAGGGGTATGTTGCTATTTCAGATTCCTTATCTTTAAATGCAAATGCTTGCCTTTTAACGTGTTTTTCTTCATCACCATGGTAAAGACTGAGGATAAAGCTGAGTTCAAAGACATACCACTTCCAGGAGGCTCAGACTTCCTATCCCAGAGTGTTTGGGCGTCGGCCTGCCCAGGTTGCAGTCAGCTGGGCTGGGTGTGGACGGTTAGCACCTGCGCCACCAGTGAGCATGCACAGGACCTCTCCAGCCTTTCAGAGACGCCTTCCTGGAGTTTCCGCTGGGGAAGGGGCTCTTTTCCTTTCTAGTCTAAAGCTGCTGTCTGCAGGCACCCTCAGACTCCTCCCTCTTGAGTCACCCCGAATAGCAGGTGGATGGGGTATGCTCACGGGGACCCCCGATGGAGCTGCTATCACTCCTGGACACCGCGGTCAGGTGCGCACCTCGTGGTCACTCCTGGACACCGCCAACGGGCATGTGCCTTGCGGTCACTCCTGGACACTGCCGATGGGCGCACATCTCGCGGTCACTACTGGACACCGCGGTCAGGTGCGTGCCTTGCAGAAAGTGCAGGGACTTGAGAAGAAAATGAGCCGCTCTCTGGGGGTGCCTCACGTCTTCTAAGCACCCCAGATGGGGTAGCAGCAGGTCCACCGGGGGAGCCCCACCGCTCCAGGGGCCCCCGAGGCCCTTGCATTCATCGGGGGCTGAAGCGCCCTCCGTGGTGATGTGGGCCTGGCCGGGTCTGCTCGGCAGTGGGTTGGATCGCGCAGGTGGATCGCGGCGCCTGGTGGAGTCGCACTGCGCTGCTGTCTGTCACTCACGGTTAGGAAAAGCCGGTTTCGCTTCAGGATGTCCCAATAGCCAGTGGAAGTTGGAATTTGCTGAACATCAGCTGGTGCCGCCTGTGACTGCTGGTGTGATGGATGCATGGATGTGGCGTGGAGAGCCTGGGTGCTGGCCCCCTGGAGGGACGCACTGCCCCCGAGAAACCCGAGAAGACAGACCCCGCTCCTCGCACTTGGCCTTTGCGAGCTATTCAGTGTGTGAGGTGAGATGACCCTCCCGGGAGACACCTGGCAGCGCGCCAGCAAGCCAGGGGCTCTACCTGTGGGGGCCCCAGGCGGGCCCGCTCCGGAGCCAGAGACGCCAAAGCGAGTGCAGTGGGCACGGTGGCGTGGGAGGCCCCGCGGGCCCACACTCACCTTCACCTCCTCCGTGGAGTTGGGGAACGTGAGCCTATAGACGCCGGAGGCGGTGAGGCCCGCCTTGAACACCGCAGCGCAGTCTCCAAAAGCAGCCTGTGTTTCTTTCGCCCCAAAGGAGTTCTTAGCTGCTTGTAAACAAGAAGAAAGCATTTAAGTGGAGCTCAAGGGAAGATACCACTTCATTATTTGGAGACACACCCGTCTGCTGTGTTAGGACATAGGGGTCCTACAGTCAGGCAGGGATGTGCCTGTGTTGCTCTTGTCCAGAACAGTTTCTTTCTGCCTGTGTCGTGTTAGCGCTCAGAGGCTCACCAGCAATCCATGCTTCCATTTCTCGTACCAGCTACACGTAAGGCAGGTGGTCACCGTCAGTACAATGGTGATGACTTAAATCCTCCACCTGACAGAGAACAACCTCATAAGGCGTGGGAGGGCGTGGGCCCCTCCTTTGGTTTGCGGGACTGTCCCGAGGAGCGCGCGGTGGCTGGAGAAACTGGCACCCCGAAGTGAGCCCGCCGCACGCCCGCTGCCTCCTCCGGCCGCAGTGAAGCCATCCAGCTGTGGTCCGGGCGTGGCCGTGACGCCAGCCTCTCTCCTCTGCTCTTTTCTATCTAAGGCCAGGACTTTGTTTTCTCTAGGCTTGCGATGAAGAAGCTATTTTTAGCTCATTTTTACTTTTAGACATTTATTCGCCGACGTTGTATTGACTTAGGTGTCAGTTTTGCTGCAGTCTTGCAGCCACATCTAGTCGGAAGCGCATCTGTGTCGGCGTCCCAGTTGGAAGGACGTTCTGAGATGAACCATCGTAAGAGCGAGGCCCAGTATGTTTCACTGGTGACCGAAATGTGTCCTTTGGACCTGACATCAGATGAAAGGCACAGCAGCAATAAGGAGCGAAATGCGCTGAGGTATGCTCAGAGGCAGGCTCATTTCTGGGTGCAGTTTTCCCAGTCACCGTGTGATCCTCAGGACAGTCCCGCAAGCCGAGGGTGGGTCCCCCCACAGTGACGGGGTCCTCTGGTGCCAGCCCCGTGCATCTGATTCACAATGGCGCTAACCCAGAGCAGCCCTGCAGGGCCTCATGCCTCCTGGTAGTTACTTCCCCCTCCTCCTGTTCAGTTGGCTCTGTGCTGAGACCTTGTAAAGCCACGTGAAATATATAAAAGAAGTTGTGTCTTTTCCGAAAGAGAATTTATTTTTTGAATAGTGAGTTTCACCACCTAACAGCTATCGAAACGGAAAGAAATGAAAGACGACGCGTGAGCATCACTCACAGTTTGGCGTTGCCATCATAGCCAGCAAGCTGTGGACGGTCTCCGTCAGGTCGTGCTGCTGCCGCTGAAGCACCGAGTTATTCACGGTGGCCGTCACGAGCTGCCTCTCGAGCTCCTCGATGACGGAGTTCTGCTTGGACACCAGCTCCTGCAGCTGATCCTTCTCTTCCTTCATCGTCTGCAGTTGGACAACGTGCTTGTCTTCCATGTCTAGCACTTTCTTTTCTAGGACACTTGTAACGGGAATCAGTGACAGTTAGTGAAGAGCATTCTGAGTGCCGTCAGGGCCGAGTACTGTTCGTCATTCTTACACAGCGTTTTGTGTTTTTGAGCTTTGTTCTGCAAGGCACTCTGTTGACGTGTTAAAGGAGTTATAAAGTCAGCAACTGTTATGACTACCTTAGAGGGGCTCTCGGACTAGCCGAGAAGACTGGCCCCCGATGGGGTGTGGGTATGCGCACAGAATGTAACGCCCTGGCTAGAAGTGACTGCGTGGAGTGCGTTTGAGGTCGAGGTCCGGGCCTCACGGGAGTGGACGTGCAGTGAGAAGCAAGCGGAAGGAGCCCGCTGGGGTTGGGGTCTCACATGAACGTGTGACTCTGTGCTTGGAGAGGCCGTCCCCTGTGTGGCCCGTGGATGCCTGCCAGCTAGTGAATAGCCACCTGTAAGCATGAATCTCCATCTCAGATGAACACATCAAAGGAAACGACTCCGAGTCCCTCCCCCATGTTCCAGTAACCTAAGCCTGTTCTGTCCTTTTCGGGGCAATAGCATCTTCCAGATCTTTAACCCTTAGACAAAGTTATTCAGCCAAGGAACTGACCACTTCTAGCTCTTGCTTGTAAGCAGCAGCAGTCAGCATTAGTGATCACCCCCAGAAAGTCAGGTGCACCTCTAAGTCCCTCAGCCCAGTGGACGTGGTAAGTCAGCGGATCGCAGTCCTGTACCAAGCCTTCCTCGGCCGCCCCCCTCTGTCCTGGACCTGCATCCCTTCTCCCACTCCCGTTGTTCAGCCGTTACCTTTATACTTTTCCTGGCATCAGCCAGTTGTTTATCTTTTGAAATTTATCTCACTTTCACGCATTCAAAAACCAGGCTGACGCATTATGACCAGGAGATGACCCAAGATCAGATGCATAGTTTTTCTATTTTTGCCTAAAAGCATTTCGAGCACCGTCTGCACTCGGGCACGTGCTTTGGGACACACTCCTGTGAGGGTGACCTGGACGTTAACCTGGAACCCTCAGCACTGGGCATCACTCGTCCTTGCTGCCTTCCAAGTGACACTGCTGCGCTTGTGATCAGGTCCTCACCTGTTGTTTTTGACACTGCGAGGAGGTATAAAAGGAGAGGGGACAGTCACACAGGCCAGATGGGAGGGACAGTGAGAGGCCCTGGGATGGCTATTTTAAAAAAAGCAGCCACTTTAGTTTCTTTCTCCTAACATGGTGCGGGTACAGCCCCAGGGGGCTGCTAGCCCGGCTCTCAGAGGTTCCCCCGAGGGCGGCGTGCAGAGGGCTGCCCGTTGGGCCAGGGTGGGGCAGTGCCCGGTGCTGCAGCAGGACTCCGGGCCAGTCCAGAGCCAAGTGCAGACCGGGACTCGTGCCTGGCTGGTGAGGGCACTCGGTGAAGTTGTTTACCAAAGGGAGCTGATGCAGTGGGATAAGAAAGTGCGAACCAGTGTAAGTTCATAGCGAGAGCTGTGCGCCTGGCAACAAAACCGTAGCTTAGAGGTGGTGCTAGGAGGAAGGCATGTGGGAAATTCAGGCTTTGAGACTTCGTCATCGGCAACTCATTGTCTGCTCCAGGAGGGTCGTTCTGTCCTCACCAGAAATGTGGCCCTCAGCTTCTCTTTCTGCTAACATATATCAGTCTCCTTGGCCTGTGGTGGCAGGAATACTATGACTGAGCCATGTTTCTTTTAAGAGTTTTCCTTGCGTCTCCTCGAGGGCCAAGTGTCCATGTGTCTGAACTAAAGAATAATATTCACACTTTCTTAGTAGAAGGTAGTGTGACTTGACAGATATTTCCAAAGATGGTACAAAACTTGGGTAATAAACCTGGACACATTTATAGGCGATTTCAACATTGCAGCTTACAGAATTAGAAGGCGAAGGATGTCCCATAGTAGAGTGTGTTCAACAAACGGGACGTAACCTAGCTTCTCAAAGACACCACTGTCAGAGCAAGGACGAAGCCATCAGCAGCCCTGTGTCCTCACCATTCCTGCCACTTGCGGACAAGACGGCGTTAATCAGGCCCTCCGAGCAGGGTAGGATGAGAGAGCTATTCTATCTCAGCTATTGATCTCAGACTTCTGCTTTGCAGAGACGTTACAAGGAAAACATTTGGATAAAAAAGTTGACTCGTTTTTCAAAACCCTAACTCAAAAATGAGTTATATTTGGTACCCAGAGGACAGAAAGAATTATTTTAACTTAGTCCTGAGTAACAGGAAAGAAGGGTGGCAGGGCAATGCGTTTATCATTGTTCTGATTAAGAATAAAGGATCACTGAAGTTGTTAAAGGGTGTCTGTCGCTGATCTGACCAGTATCCCTGCTGCACAGGCAGGTGGTTGGAGGCGAGGAAACAGGCACTGAGGTGTGAGAACGTTGCTGCCTCACGCGACCCTGCCTGCAAAATGCGAGGATAACCGTCCCCGGCTGCCTTCCGCAGCTTCTGTTTTCGGATTCATTTCCTTGGGATTTTCTATATTTATTCAAACAGTTGCACAATCCTACATAGTGTGTCCTCAGGCAAAGCGCTCAGTAAAGCTGACATTAAACGGCCGAGGGGCCATTTACTTCACGACTCTTGTGGGATTTCTCTACAGATTAGAAGCATAACATCAAGGCAGAGCTCGGGGATCCCCTAGGAGGCTCCCGAAGGGGCTGGAGAAGGAGCAGGAAACTGACGGCTATAAGGGAAGGTCCCTGCTGTTTGAGAGTTTTCCTCCAAACCTCTCCCTCCCAAGGTTTCTGACCCCGTGTGATGCATGAGGAACTGGGCATCTGGGTACCTGTGCCTGTGATCGACAGCGCCGTGCTTGTCTCATGAAAGTGTGGAATCTGAATTACATGCCTAGCATATGTACACACACGTATACCTGTGACTTTCATTACCTGTTCTTGTCTTGCAGTTTGTTTATTTCACTAGTCTGATCCAAAATCTGTTTTTCCAATTTGTTTGTAGACAGGGAATGTTCCAGAAGCTGCAGTTCAAGTCTTGTTGTCTGATTTAAGACCTAAATGTAACAAAATGAAATTCCCATCACCTTTTAGTTTTACTTCCTTGAGTGACCCAACACACAGGAAAACGTAACTAAGATGCCGTCCACGTCCCGAGCACCACGTCTGGCACGGTGCCCGCTTTTAGAAAAGTCTCCGTCGTGGGTGACGTCAGTCAGTTCGGTGTCTCTTCTCAGCACGCCTTTGTTTTGGGAAGTGTTTCATGATTCTGAACAATGTGTTGTGCCAGATGAAAAACTCTGTTTTTCTTGCTCTGCAATTGTACCGTTTCTTTCCACAGCACGAGTCGGGTGGCAGCGCGTTTCAGGTGCCCATAGGGCACAGGTGCCCGGGATCTGCCCGCCTCTGCCCACCTCTGTGTGGCTGCTGCTTCGCCGCAGCGCAGCCGCCCAGCCGCTGCTCACACGCCTCGCCTCTCTCTCCTTTTCCGTCTTTCAGATGTTTAATCTCTGCTGCCAGCGAGGAAACGAGGGGATCCGCACTGCGGCGCTCGGCGCTGCCCCGTGGCCTCTCTGACACACCCCGGTGCCATGTCAGCGTCCCATTGTGTCGAAGCCACTCTCGGACACATTCCTCCGTGTTTGGCCGCCTTTTCGCAGGATGCAGCATGACTCACATCCTCTGTGTCGTGGCTGCCCAGGAGGTGATGTCACATGTGGCGGAAGGCAGGATTGTTGCCCAGGACTCAGGGTCCTAGAAAGCAGCGCCGTTCGCCGGGCTCGGTGTCATTCCCAGTGGCTGTGACTGGCCGCCCTGCGGGCTGGGCTGGGTCTGGGGTCGGGTCCAGGATCACAGCCGGACCCCACACACCCTGGGCACTTGTCGTGGGTGACCAGGGCGCTGGCCCACAGGAGTCGGGTTTGGATGTCAGTTTGGAATACAGATCTGACCCGTATTTTCTCGGGACCTGAACATTCTGTGTGGTTATTGCTGAAAGGAACGAGGGAATAGGGCCTTTCTCGATCAGAAAGTGAGCGTGCTGGGGAGGACAGGCGCAGGTCTTGCCAGGACCAGTGTGGTGATATCCAGCACCGTCTGAAAGCCTGCGTCTGCAGGCCACTCCGCTGTCCAGGCCAGGTGTGCAGCACGACCTCCGCTTGTAGCTGGCGCTGCCGCTGAGGCACTTACTCCGACTGGCTGGAGGAACCTCGCTCCTGAGCAGAAATGTGGTGTCTGAGCCGAGCCAGGCCCAGTCTCCGCTCCGCAGGGCTCGGATACCTTGGGTGCACACGGCCTGCTCAGGCCAGCCAGCCAGTGTCGTCAGTGGGACCTCGTAGCTGCTTTCTGTCCAGTTTTCCAGGTTCTGTCTGCATCATATGGCACGGAATTTAGTGTGCAGTTCGTTAAACCGTACAAGCCAGCAGCCGCACGTGGAGTCTGATGCAGGACCGGGAGCCCAGCCGCGCTGACTCACCGGTGATCACTGTCCTCTGAGCATCAGAGGTGCTGTCCCCGCAGCCGCCGCGACGGAGCTGGGCGGTCTAGCAGCTCCACATCCACCGCTGGCACTGCGAGGGGAGCGCGGCTCACTGTAGCTGCACTGACTTTCACTTGGAAGTGTTATGTCATTTCTAGCTTTTGCTGCCTCTGGAGGGGACACCTTCCAGGAATCGTATGAGATAGATATTTTTCCTAGAACTATTCCAATATTGTGCAAGGATCTGGTCACAAGGACTGACTCCACCCCTGTTTAAAAGTCTCTCCTCCTTCTGCGGCTTCAGTGTTGTTTTCTCTGTTCATCTGCAACCTCAGCCAGACAGTGAAAGAAGCGAGGGGCCACTCTCTATGCTCAGCTGAGGCATGTGGTTCTCTGATCTCCCCTCCTGGCTGATGTCTGGTATTTCACGGACTTACTTAGCAGAGAAGCACGCAGGAGGATGCCCTGGGAAACTCTGAATTGCATATGTCCTCTGCCCCTCCTGCCGTCACGTCCAGCTGAGACTCGGAAGATCGGGCCGCCTCGCGCCCTGTGCCTGCAGAGAAGCAGGTAGGAAGCAGACAGCACCGCCCCTGAAGAGGCTGACCTTGGAGCCGCTCTGTAAGTTGCACCAACGGCGCTTCTCCCGGGACAATTAGTCACGTGTTGCGTGACATCGACATTGGCTCTGGGTGATGCGGTTTTGGTTTGTTTTGTTATTTCTCCCCTGGTCCTGGGGCTTCCCAGGGTCTGCACCTCAGTCCCCGGAGCCTCCAGGGACACCTGCATGTTTTTATCTTCGTATTCTTTCCTGCTCCTACAAATCAGCCCATCAAAGGCT
Organism: Solenodon paradoxus; assembly: GCA_004363575.1. Taxonomy (NCBI): domain Eukaryota; kingdom Metazoa; phylum Chordata; class Mammalia; order Eulipotyphla; family Solenodontidae; genus Solenodon; species Solenodon paradoxus. The sequence goes on from RJWH01003477.1 coordinate 138,943, forward strand.
CAGGCACTTGTCAGTCCTCAGGCCCAGCCCCACATCCCAGTGAGACCGCGGGCCCGGCTCCCGTCCGCAGGTGACCGTGCGCGGCTCTCTGTCCGTGAGGCTCATCCTAATGCCAGCATTGGGTTCAGAGCAGAGTCTCCGCCGTCTGCTCAGGGCTGGCCTCTCCAGTGCGGCCTGTAGGATGTCGAGATGAAGTACAGGAAAGGCCGGAGGCAGAGGCCACCCTGTGGTCGCTGTGAAGGAGGGAGCGCTTGGGTCGCTTCTCCGCCGCATTCACACGGAGGTCCAGCTACTGACCTTAAATTCCTACCTGCCATGGCTCCTCTTTTCCTTTTACACATCGTCATTTCTGACCGGTTTGGGCTTTCTGTGCACCAGGGTTTCCCGATCTGCCGTCAGGTGGCGGCCGCAGGGGCCAGGCCCTGCCGCTGACTCACCTGCGCTTCCACGTCCGTCAGCTTCCGCGTCTGCGCTGCCGTCTGCGTCAGCAGGTTGGTGCCTATCTCCAGCATCGCCGCCGTCTGGTTCTGCACGGCGTTCTGCTGCATCTCCACCATCTCTCTCTTCATGCTGTCCTGGATGTAGCTCTCGAGCTGCGAAGGAGAAGTGCCGGCACAGTCATGGCCACCCCGTCAACTCTGCCAGGAGGCCTGTGCCTGACTCTGGTTTCCCAGTGTTTTTCTTAGCTTGTCACTAGTGGTAAAGCACAGTATGGATGTGGTTTAGCTCAAGATCACACAGTTTGGAGGCATCATATGCAGGAGATGACCAGCTTGTGGCCTTGGATCCTTCCAGAAGTGCACCCTGTGGATAGGTGGCTCCAGGAAGGATGACCATCGTGTCTGCTTTGCCACCGCTTGCCAGGCTGAGCAGCAAGTGGAAGGAAGTCTGGTCCATGCGGTGTCCTGGTCCCCGGCCCCTCTCTTTCTGGAAGCAGACCCCGGAGAAGGGTGTGAGGGAGCCCGAAGGAGGGGGCACTGGGCGCAGGTGCAGCTGCAGTGTGCGGGCCCACGCTGGCCTCACGCACATGTGTCCTCACACACACTCCTATCACTCACGCACCGCGGACCCGTGAAGTTTGTCCTGACGTGCATTTTCCACAGTCACTATTTCACGCCTCAGGCAAGCTCTGCATCGATTCTGGTGCCCCACCTCCTCCCCTGCGCCGCTGCGGGTGAGGAGCAAGCCTGCGGGAGTGCCTCCCCATCATGGGTGCAGGACCCACAGCCTTGGCGGTAAAGCGACGGCGTTCACCCAGAACGCAGGACTGGGCTGTGGGGAGGAGCGGGCCGGCGGGGTTCGCATCTTGGAAGATGCTGATTGGGGGACCCGGCACCCCATATATGAAAGAGTGTTCCTAGCAGGTCGGCATGTCTGGGAATTAAATGAGCTCTGCCTTCAAAGTCAGGGTGCTGGATGACTTCAGGTCCTTAAAAGACATTCCTTTCTTCATTTTCCCTCCTGATCAGTGAAGGAAGACACAACTGCATTCAGTCGTCAAGCATCTTAGCTCTTGAGGACAGAAACCTTTTTATTCCCTTCTTATGTGGTTGCAACTCCATTTTTAGTTGAAAAATTAAAAACTGGTTATAAAACAGTTTATAGTGCCAGTTCTTTAAAACTTGTGATTCTCCACAGAGAAGCCATGTACAGTTCTGTCATCTCGGTCTTTTAAAAGGAACCACCAGTAACTCTGTGCCTCCGCCTGGAGGGAGGGGTGGAGTGGGACAGGCCCAGCGCCCCCTGTGGGTGCGACGTACATCTGTACCATGTGTGTCAGCTGTGTTTCCATGTGCTAGCAGACGCCTGGGGCGACGCTGGGCCTGCACCGAGCTCACGACGCCACCACCTGCCTCCCTGCCTGGCGAGCCGCGGCCGGTCCCCAGTGGCTTGCCAGTCCAAGCAGACATTGCTCGCTTAGGCTTCGTAAAACCTGAAGTGCGACCGCCCGGTAGCCCTGCAAGAGCTGTGTAGTGCTCACTCCATGACTGGGTCCCGACGTCCTGCTTTCCTTCCCTTCCCCGGCCTCTTCCACATCTTAACTTTCATTATTTAAATCTGCGTCTGAAAGAGGGCAGGTTCCAGTTCCTCCTCTCCTTCCCTCTGCTCCCACCCACACTCACACACTCACTCAGACTCTTCGCCTTGGGAGCAGTGGAATTTTTGAGGTTAAAGTAAAACTATATAAGTCAGCCTGAGGAGCTGCCTTAGTTACTGCTGACACCCAGCAGACATTGTATTTAGAAAGACTTATTCTGGGAAGTCGAAACTATGAAGCTGCCTTAAGCTGGAGCTGGGTTTAAGCCCATATTCTAGGGTAATAATTTACAGACTAGTATAAATAACAAGTCTTAACCTTCCCATTAACTTCAGTCCTTTAGAGCTATATAAAATAATTCTATCTTTTCTAACACTAAATCCTAACTGGGGGTGGGGGGAGATGAACCCTTTAGTTCTCCCTCCTTCCAACCCATTTCTGGAACTTCGGGGTCAAACGTGGCGACAACCACCCAGATACATGAGAGGATTGTTTATAATTCGACATTTAATGTCAAGTTCCAAGTTAAACTTGGGCAGCCTTCTGTTTTTGAGATTAGCTCTTCTTAAAAATTGTGCCCTTTGTTGACATCACCCCACATGCATCAGATTCCAGTACCTGTCACTCCACAGACCTGCAGCTGTGGATTCAGGTGTGGGAACTTTCAAAGGGACTTAAGAGACTTGACTTTTGAAAATAAAAATGCATTCACTTTATTGCCACATCTGTTTCTAAGCTTGAAAGCAGTAGAATGCAAAATGCTTTTTCTGAGTCTCGAGAGGACCGGGAACGGGTCTGGGGTGTCTGCGCAGTTCGCCTTGCGCAGAAACAAACGGCAGCTGCGCGCACATGTGAGGTGTGTGTGGATGCGTGCCGTGCGTGCAGGTACGCTTGGTGACAGTCGGCGTGACAGCCAGCCAGAGGCCGACTCATGGCAGTCGGGGGGAAAGTGGGACCGAAAGAGAGACGTTAAGTATCAGAGACTCGAGGTGATTCTCAAACAAGATTTGTGCTCTCACTGAAGACAAGCCGGTGCGGCGCAGCTGAGTTCTCTTCCAGGACAGCGTATTAGCACAAGCGCGCTGGCCGCGTGGGGGGTGCCCAGACGGCGGTGCTGCGTCCCGCCGTTGGCTGCCCCTTCACCGGGCCGTGGGCTCCGGGAGCTGGAAGTCAGCGTGCCCGCGTCTGAGGGTCAGCAGCCACGCTTCCGAGCTGGGCCTCCGAGCGCCTTCCAGAGCACACACTGCCCCCGCGAGCCCACCACCAAGGCGCCCAGCAGAGGCGTCAGCGATCTCACCCCCGGGCAGCCTGACCAGAGTCCGGTTTTTGCTGCAAAGACTCCAGACAGGAGCCTGAGGGTTTCCAAGTGAAGAGCTCTCTCTTAAGGTAGCATCTTCGGAACTCACTCCCGGTCTAGGGACAGAAGGCAGATCTAGAAAAGAGCCATCTGCCAGTCCACACCCACAATTAGCGGGAAGTGCCCCTCTCCTGGCTGTGATGGATTAGTCCTTTTCTAGTTTATTTCCCTAGGGTGTCTTTCCCTGGTAGAATCTCCCTTATTTTTTTAAAATTATTTTTATATTTACACGTTAAAGTAAACTTCTGTATCGGTTCCCCTTTCCTCAGACACTCCTGCCACCACATCAGCAAATGTTCTTCACCAGGGTCCAGTGGGCCCATCACCACTTCCCCGGCCTACGGCCCAGTGCCTGTGGTCACCACGCTTCTACTGCAGGTGTCCAGGATTTGGTCGTGTTTCAGCTGTTCCTTTGTTTTGTCGTGAGTGAGGCCATCTGGTCTCTGTCTTTCTTCCTTTGCCTTGTTTCACTGAGCATCATCCCCTTTAGGTCCGTCCGTGTTGATTCAAATGACAGGGTTTCGTCTCTCCTCAGGGCTGTGTTGTCTTCCATTATTATATATGTACCATGTCTTCTTGATCCATCATCTGATGTTAGGCACTTAGGTAATTTCCAGTTCTCAGCTGTTGTGAACAGGGCCGCAGTAAACATGGGGGTGCAGACATCTCTGCGGATGGGCGCTTCTGTATCTTTTGGGTGGATGCCCAGAAGTGGAATAACAGGATCCTATGGGATTTCCAGCTTCAGTTTTTTGAGGAATCTCCACACTGTTCTCCATCCGGGTCGCACCACTTTGCACTCCCACCAACAGTGTAAAAGTGCTCCCTTTTCTCCCCATCCTCGCCAGCATTTGTTGTTTGCAGACTTTTGGAGAATAACCAGTCTTTCAGGTGTAAGGTGATATCTCATTGTTGTTTTAATTTGTATTTCCCTGATGGCCAGCAAGTAGGAACATAATTTCATGTGCCTGTAGGCCATCTGTTTGTCCTCTTTGGAAAAGTGTCTCTCCAATTCCTCCTCCCACTTTTTACTGAATTGCCTCTTCTTCTGTTACTGAGTTTTATGAGTTTTTTGTATCTCCCTTGTTTTTATCATCTGTACTGAAACTGAGAAACAGAGCCATCTGCCCACGGACATTCCATTCTAGGCGTCAGTCTCGGAGACACCGCCCATGGACGGCACCCAGCTCTCCTTGGGCACTGGTGTCCACCCTCTCTGTGCCCACGCCAGTCCTACAGTGCAGTCCTGGGATGTGAGCCTCTGGGGAGGGGAGGGCATGGTTCTCCTCCCTCACATGCGACCTCACAGCCATGTTTGTGGCATCGGCGTATGTTCATGCCTGAGATGACTGCGCGTGGTTCTGACCCATGGCTGTGCCTCTCCCACAGCCCGTGTCTGAGCGGACAAGTGCCTTCTGTTATGTCCTCCCATGCAGGGGCCTGGACGCGCCTCGACGTGCAGCCTTGGGCCACTCCCTTCCCTTAGATCCCATTGAGTTCTCCGCACATGATGCCCGCTTAGGCCACCGCTGCCCTCACGGCGGTGGACACACGGACACGTCGGTTTCTGAGAAAGCTGCTCCCTCATCAAGATCGTGGAAAGCTGGCAGCCTGAGCAGCCCGAGCAGCCAGAGTTAGAGACTTGACACAGATGTCAGTGTTGTTGACACAAACTGCATCTGAGGCTTTTCATCCCCTTCCTGACATTGCGCATGGTCTCCCATTCTGACGGGACTGACAGGAAATGGGTCCGTGCTCAGGCAGCTCTGGTGGATGGAATCCGTCCGTTTCTTCCTCCTTGACAGCAGCTGCACGTGTGTTCACCGGTGGAGGCAGTTGGCTGGGACAGAAACATGGCGAGTGGAGGAGACTGCAGTGTCACATTGTGACGCCGCGGCCCGGTTGGGAGAGGGTTTCTGTTTAGACAGAGCTCCGTGCCCCGGCCTTTAACCGATGAGAGCTTGTGCCTCTGAGTGACCTAGTTTCCTGGGAAGTTGACAAATGAATAGAGGTTCCCTCTTTGACGCCATAGCATTTCATCCAGATTCAAGATAATGCGACTGTCTCTCCTCCGCACCACAGTCCAGAGACGGCTTTTCCAATGCAGCTGCCTCCTGACGTGATCCTCTGCCCCCAGGGTCTGCCCTCCGTGCACCCTCAGGGAGCCCCTCCTGCCTGCACGCCTCCAAGGACTGCAGACAGTCGCGAGACAGACAGCAGGGGCATGGTCCCTGCCTGGTCTTATTGGGAGACAGCCTGGCCCCAGCAGCTCAGGGCAGGGAAGCAAGCTGTCGTCGGGGACTAGAGAAGGGCAAGGCTGGACAAGACGCCAGGCGAGGCCCTGGTGGCCATGTGGGGACGGACGCTGGTGCAGCAGAGCTTATGCTGGATGCGGACAGGACCTGGTGTCCAGAGCCTGGTCTGCTGCGGGGGACGTTTTGTTGAACTCAGCTTGGGAAAGGCGAGTGATGTTTCCTAGAGATAGGACAGGGATATAGAGCCCGTCTCTCTTCTAGAATAACTGAGTTATAAATTATGAAGCGGAGCCAAGGAAACTCAGCTCAGGTATTGAATGAAATGAGGCTGCAATCTAAGAGTTTCTTTTTTGGTGCAACTAAAGCGTCCTTGCTTCCTGCTGAGAAAGTCTGGTGAGTAGTGGCCCGCTGCCCGCCCTTCGTGGGGTCCTGGAACCCGACCACAGACGGTCTGGCATTCGCACACGTGCTGGGATCTGCTCGTTCAGCCTCTCCGCGGGAGACAGGCCTGCAGAGCCTGGACGAGAAGCAGGCTGTAGACAGTGGTGACCGTGTGGTGTTTGTTCCTGGGCCGCTGGGCCGAGCAGGTCCCTGACAGGGCGCCGAGCCACCTGTGTCCACGCCTGTGCACTGCGTGGACGGCGCTTCTTCTCACTCTGGACACGTGGTCCTCAGACCCCAGCGGACCTGCTGAGCCCCGTCTGGGCGTCTGGGTTCCGGGGGGTCCCCGGCACCTGGGCTCTGTTCTTCCAAACAGAAATGCGTGCACTGTCACCAACGCTGTCCTGGGGTCTTGGACATCAGTGACCTCTGTCCTGGAAAAGCTCTTGAGACAGGCTTGTTTGGAGGAGGCAGGGAGCTCGCCTTTGTCTTTACAAGGAAGTGGGGAGGTTCTGGGTGCGGTGGGAGGTTGGGTGGGCCCCGCGGGGTTCTGTTGCTCCCCATCTGCCTGGAGCCACCTGGGCAGGGTCCTGGCAGAGAATTTATGGGCATGCTGGGGGACGCTCAGTGCACCCCATCTTTTCTATGAGAGACATGCCGCTGTCCCCACCTGCAAAAGGTGTTCAGGCGGCATGTCCTGCGGGCCGCACCCGCTGCTGGGCTCAGACAGGCTTCCTTCCAGGAAGGTCCCGTCTCTGCGGCCTGGAGGCTGGTGGCTCTCTGCCCGGGGACACGCCATGGGGGCCGGTGCTCTCGGTGCCCCTGCCGCAGACGACAGGTAGCTGAGGGGCGGCCAGGCCAGCCTGGTCTTCCTTTTGATTTTCATGGTCACACAGTGGTGGCTGCAGCTTTTCTGATTTAATGATTATCTCTAGTGTGACCTCCGGTTCTATTCCCGTTCTCAAAGCGTTTAAAGCAGTAAGTTTTTCTTACTATGTGTCTGCATCACCCATGTGCACACATGCTCAGGAGCTGCCTGCGGCCCGTGCTTCACAGAAGCGCAGAAGCTAAAAGTGTCCCTCTAATGCAGATTCCTCATTTAACTCGGCTGCATTGTGCACATTCGTTTTACAGCCCTTCTTGAAGTTTGCTGCCTTTAAGTCTGGTCAGCAACAGAAAACAGCAGATTTTGTTTTAAATTGAAAACAAAATATCCAGATTATGCAGCAACATGGACTAACAGGCCTTAAACCTTTCTTCCTCCTCCCGCTCTTCTTTTCTCCGTCTCTTGCTCCTCGATAAGAAGCGTATCAGGTGGGCACTGAGCACATACTGCCCGTGGGAGCATGGACCGTCCGGTGGGGCCGCCCATCGCCTCGGAGGCCGCGGCCTTTCTGCGTGTCCCCGCGGAAGCTGTTCTGAAACCTGTGCTGCTCTCTGGGCGGTGGTCGCCTGGTCCCACAGGCACGAGCACCTCGCCAGGAACGAAAATAGCGATTATGACTTTGGACAAATGAGCGAGCTTCCAATTATGTCTGCCAGGGCTTCCTGCCCCAAAATGAGACCATCCCTTACTTCAGAGTACATGTGTCCAGCTCCTGTTGGCAGAGCAGTGGCTGTGGGGACACGTTTCCGACTCATTTTAGAGAGTAAGCTCTTGTTCCAGGAGCACGTTGTGCATATGTGGGGCAGGAGGGGCCCCTTTCCCCGCGGCGCTGAGCACCAACTCGGTGTGGACCGCGGCCGTGTGATCAGGCGGCCCACCCCGCGTGCTGTTGATTCTGTAAGATTTATCACTTACCCTAAAGACGTCAGCGCGTCGGACTCCCCTGCGGAGGGGCCGCTCGAGCAGACAGCAGCGTGGCACGAAGCCCCCCGTCCGCGGGGTTCCCCTCCGTCCCTACTGAGCTCTGATGAACATCGGTTTGCGGCACAGATCACGAGGACCTGAAACAGATGCTGTGATACCAAATCGAGGGGCTGAGATGCACCCTCTGGTCGGCATGTTTCACTCGCTCGCTTCTCGCGACGGAACGGCTTGGTGTTCACGTGTGGCCCCGGCGCCGCCCCGACGTGAGCGACGGCAGCTCCGCGCCCCGGCAGCCTGGCGACCGCCGTGCATCGTGATGCGGCCTCGGGCCTGTGTCAGGCGCGGGAACACCGCGAGTACGAGTCTGCGATCCCATTCACACCGCCCAGGAGCAGGTCACACGTGTGAGGGGCGCGGGGAGGACGGGAGCGGGGCTGGAGGTGCACCTTTGCCTCGGTGCTAGTTTCACGAGTAAATTCGTGTTTTAAGGTTTGTGCAGCTGTGGGTGAGGTGAGCATGCCTCATGCATGTCCTGCGTCTTAGACCTCAGTAAGCAGATGCTGTAAAGGGCGCTGAAAACGAAATGTGTGCCGAAGCTCCCAGTCATAGGACCTTCGTTTCTGGGCGAGTCTCTCTCCCCTCCTGCAGCCCTCACCTGGTGTAACGAAACTGCCCAAGGGCGTGAGCGGTGGGCTTTCAAGTGGCTGTGTGTGGAGACCCGTTGCTGAGCCCACACTGCCCAAGCGGGTTAAAATACCCGGTTAGGTAAACGACGAGTGAGCATCCTTCAACCCGACTCTTTCCGGAGCGAGCGTAACAGACATGTGCTCTTGGAGGCCAGGAAAGGATCTCTGAAGTTCCCATTAATCTAAAATAAAGAGCAGCTAAGTAGACGCCTAAGTCAGGGGTTGCGATCTGCAGGCATCAGGGGCTTCACTGTCGGAAGCCCTGCCCGTTGCCGCTGGAATGAACCCAGAGTTACTCAGAAAACTGGTCTAAATGAATTCAGCTGTTGGATAAATTATGTCTTAAGTTTCTCCCAGTATTTCCCACTTTGACAGCACTATGAAAGCTTGCTGGCTTCAGTGAGGAAGCAGTCACAGCGGCGACTGCAGTTTCTGTGGCGTCATCTTTAGAGCCCAGGTTTGGGGACAGAAATGCACCGAGTGTGAGTCCTAACTGCATGCCAGCTGCCGCCCGACTCGCTGCGCCTCCGGTGTCTCCCTGGTGAACGGGTTCTCGAATGCCCAGTGATGTGCAAGCGTGACAGTTACATGGAGCAGTTGCACGGCCTGCACACTGTGCCGAAGTCCCTGTGGCCAGCTCAGGAGCTCCCAGCAGACAGGTCACCTGCTCCACGACGCCCAGCAGCACAGGCCCTGTTGCCACGGAGGCCTCAGTGGCCAGGAGCTCCGGCTCCGACACCAGGAGATGGTGCCTCCGCGCCCGGTTGGCTCTGCTCTCAGAAGAAGGTGCCGCGACAAAGCCAGCAGGGGCCTGACGAGGGCGATGAGGCAGCCTGATTCCCAGCCCGGGCAGCTCGGCAGCGCCTTGCAGGCAAGCACTCTCGGCTCAGAATTGGGTTACTTAGGCTTGAAAACCGCTTGCTGGAAGCCTCTCACATACCAGCGTGGCGTCAACCCACCCCTCCGTCCCCCGCATCTAACAGTGCCATGACTGCTGTCACTTTGCTGGAGAGCCAGTAAGTCAAAAAGAACGAGGGAATTACATGCGCGCCTCATTCAGACGTATACTTGGGTATTTGCTGACCGCTGAACCCATTCAGACAAACTGCTGTTCCTTGCAGGCCGGCTGCTGGGTGCGTGTCCTCTCGGACAGCAGCTGTGCCGGGATTGCCAGCTCCCAGGGCCCGGAGTCCCTGCCTGTCCTGCTGCGGCCACGGGCCCGTTTCTGCATGTGACCTGGAACGCACGTCTGCTGTCCCCGCTCCTCTGGAGTTACAACGCGCTCAGCTGTAGCACTCAGAAAAGCCTATTTGGGAAGAAAATTTTCAGTGCGAGTCTCCAAATGCTTGTGGTGAAAGTACGAGGGACTTGAGTCATGTTCCCATAATTAGTTTCAGTTCTGGAGGTCTGCCCCCTCCCCAGCCCCGCTGCCTTGCATGCCTGTATGTTCCTTGGAAGCTAGTGGAAAATTCCTGTCTCTCACCCCGCTGCCATGAGTTATAAAAAGCGTGCCATTCAGAACTGACTTTCTCCTGCATTCTTGAATTTATACTCACAACTTAAAGGAAAATGACGTTTTGATGTGTCTCTGTCCACGGGGTGAGGGGCTGCAGCATCACTGTGGGTCACCACAGAGCGGCTGACCCAGTGTGCTTCCTCTTTTCACATATCTCTACCAACAAGTGCTGGGTGAGTGACGGCATGTGATGGTCAGCACGCCACCATCCTTTTCCAGAGCCGCCAGGAAACTCAGTCACACAGATTCATCCACCAATACAGAAGCTCACACCACAGTGGGGACGGGCGCGGGGCGCACAGGAAGTGGGGACGGGCGCGGGGCACACAGGAAGTGGGGACGGGTGCGGGGCGCGCAGGAAGTGGGGGGGGCCTCGGGTTCATGGACGCCCTTGGCAGCCCTGGTGGAGTAGGTAGTCAGCATCTAGTCCTCGTCACCCACCTCACAGCCGTGGCCTGTCCCTCCAGCCCAGAGACTTTGCAGCATGGGGAGGTGGCCCATGACTCTGGCCCCAGTGACTCAGACCCGCGATGCTTCCCTGCCACTGGCCGCAGGAATGCACACAGGGAAACAGCTCTGCTGGCGGAGACTCGGGAATGGAGGCCGGTGCGTCCAGAAGAGACGCTCGTCTGGAGCGTGTCCAGCGTCCTGTGTCGTGCATGCCCTCCGCCGCCGGGGCCGGAAAGCGGGCGGCACGTGGACAAGGTGCACGTGCTCCCCCAGCCTGCCGCCTGTCCTCTCATCTGCCCTTCCCTGTGTGTCTCGCTCACCTCCTTGCTGACAGGGACGATGTGCTTTATAAAAGCTCTTCTCCAGAGGCCTTCCCGGGTTCTCCGAATAACCACTGAGGCCGAGCAGACTCCCGAGGAGCAGGTTTCCTTGGAGGGAGGTGCTTCCTGGAGTCCACTCTGCCTTTAGGCCCGTCTGGCTAGAGAGTGCAGGTCGGTGCAGACCACTCCGCGCGTCCCGTCACAAGTGTGGGCCCACTGCAGCTCAGTTAGGGGAACGGTGGTCTTGCACCGCGACAGCGAGGGTGCTCCTGGAAACGAGAGCAGGCCGCAAAAGGATGCGTACGCACTGTGGCGTTGCGAGGATCGGAGGCCGTGGTAGGATTCCCGGGGTGACAGGACGCGGCAGGCCTGCCGGGAAGGGAGGGCTGCCGGGAGCCCGGCGGCCGCACACAGGTGTGCACCTGTAGAGGCGTCCAGCCACCGCACTCACTGTGCATGAGCCTCACAAAAGGGACGTACTAGCTTTCAGGAAGCTGCAGGCAGCCTGAGCCAGGGCGCGTCCCATTCGAGGGAAAGGTGGCCACCACGCTGAGCGCAAGTCCCGTTCCCAGTGCTCCCTTCGGGGCTGCCCGCCGTTACCAGCTGCACATGTCCCCCGAGCCCTCCAGCTCTGAAGCGCCACCTCTGCCCCTTGCTGTCCCGGGGCTTGCAGCCAGCGCGTGGTGGCCACACCTGCCAGCCAGTGTCCCTGAGGTTCTAGCTTCTCTTCGCTGCCAAGACCAGCCTGTCACCTGGCCTCTCTCAGGCACAGTCCTGATCTGGGGGACCCTGCTGTGAGCGGCAGCGTTCGGGTGCTGGGGGCTTCATGAAGTCCTGCCCCCACGAGACCCGTGGGTTTTTATTTAACGTTTTTTGAATCTCTTGTCAGAGTCTCTGAAGGAAAGTGTGGTTTTGCCACCTGTATCTCTCTGTGAGCTTGTTTCTCTAAGAGAAGAGTGCGTCCCCCTGATTGTCGCGTTTCCGAGACCCTGTCCCACATCGTGTCTCGTCTGTACCAGCCGCCGTGATCAGTGGGTACTGTCACGCTGTCATTGACGGTGACCACCACATAGCACCAAAGCGAGAGCAGGCCTTTCTTTAACTTCTAACAACTGCTGTGCTTACTGCACCCACCGTGCAGAAACTCGCAGACTTTGAACGGTCACGGAGGCTGCTGGTCACGGTCCTGAGGCAGGAGCCTGGCCTTCGGGAGGCGAGGGTGTCCACCGCCGTCTCCCGGGCTGCACGGCCCCACCCACCTTGCCAGCTGGGGGCCGGGTCCCTGGGCACCGGTCATTCATCAGGTCATCTTCCTTCCCGCGTAGACCGCTCACCTCAGCAGCAGGGTTTGGGGGATACAAAGGAAGGAGGAACATTGTCACTCTGGCCATGACTGTGTGTCAGACTGTGTGGCGTGGGGCGGGTCAACTGTGCAGGATAAAGTTCTTCACAGTCAGCGCTGTCCCGTAAGCAAGAAAGCACAGGCGATCCCTGGTATTCGTTACAACATGGAAGGACGCGTGTTTGAAAACACGGCTGCGCGTCACCAAGTGGCCAGCTGGCATTTGCAGGGACCGTCTTGTGGCTGATCTCTGCTCTTGAACCTCTGTCCCAGCTCGACCGCTCTTCTTGAGAGCGTTCAGCGATCCAGTTCCCGCCAGTTCTGTCAGAAATTCCTCTCATCAACACTTTATTCAGCTGAATAAGTTCTTCTCTTAAAGAAATTTAAGATTTCATCCCTTAATAGTTAAAAGTAAGGAATCTCATGCACATGCTCCAAATGCTAAGCACAGATAATTAGTTTGCGGTTGGAATTGGACTGTTTTTTGTTATTCAGCAAAATATAATAGTGTCTTCCCGCTAGCAACATTTTTGCACCAAAATTTCTCATTTAAAACAGTTTGCTTAAGGAAGTTTCAGGCTGTGTGTGTGACAGTTTTTCAAGATTTCAAAGAGTGAATAGTAGTTAGTAAAGCGTAAAGGAATATTTCCATTATCTTCAGACATGTTTATAACTGTCCAGCAGATAAGTGAGACTTGATAACATCTGTTGAGTCCACAACTTAATGGCAGAGAAAATGCTTTCAGGAGCCCATGGCAAGTCAGAAAAAACAAGACCTCTGAGGAATTTTGAATCTTTTCTACCAGGATGCGCAGGTTGGCTAGTTCTAAGTGTCCATCCAGAAGGTGGTCTGGGGCCACCTTTTAGCATTCGTTTAGGCCCTGCCTCCGCCTGTACGACAGGGCGTGCAGATGAGTAGCAGCGCGCACCTGTGCGTGTCTTCCTCTACAGCTGCGGCCACGTGGCGCACGCGCTGAATGAGGAGCGCCGGCACGGGACTCTGACAAGCAGGTGGGAGCGCCCGCCTGGCCGCGGGGCTCCGGAGAAGGCGCAGTCTCTGGCTGTCCCCACGGAGGGCGCGCGGCCGTCTGGTTCCAGCGAGACGGGTAAATGCACGCCGACACCTGACTTTTTCCACGGTGACAGGAAGACCATTGTCAGAGAATGAGTGTGTGACGTGGCGTAGAGACGTGACGTCCTCAACCATGATCAGAACGTGGGATGTACTGCAGAGCTTTTAAGTGTTTCTGGAATTGTCAGTCCACAAAGTGGGTGACATCTTGCATTCCCAGCACGCTGTGCATTGGTCGTCTGATGTTAGGCCTGTACCAATCCCCGGAGACCCCACTGTGGGTAAGAAACCTGTGCTGCTTCTGAAGCGGCGCCGTGTGCGCCATGTGCATGCGGTGTGCGTGTGATG